>CM062628.1:44653984-44691484 GCA_025617555.3 Puccinia polysora
CGTCTGATTTTATTTTAATTTCTTGATTATTCTGTTCTTTTTTCTTTTCTTCTTCTAGATCTTTAATTTTTGATCATCATCGTACATAGTTTAAATTCTTTGGTTATTGACTTGTGTGAGTGGGTGTGAGTGTGCTTTTTGAAAGGATCACGGGCGGATGACTTTAGAGTGAGAAACTGTGGAGATTGACTTTGCCGTGCGATTGCTTATAGACGTGACAAAGAGGAAGGATTTCTATTTTACAAAGTTGAATTATGAAGCATTTGATGCGCTGATGACGGATAGAAGAATAACTAGAGTGGATGTCTTTAGCTGGTTTTTGATTTGTGTTGTTTTTTGATGAAGAATAATGAATCATGAGTGGGACGAAGAAAAGGATGGGATCGTGTCTGTCGGCTTGCTTTTTAACGCCTTGGCGGATTCTTGCCTGACTGGAAATGGAGCACTTTGTGAGTGGTCTTGTGATGGCTAGGTTCTTTTGGTGAGAGTCTCACCTGAATTGTCTAGCGTCATTGTGACATTTTCCGTTTTGTGGTCTTTCTTGCACCGTTTGGTTTCTGCTTTGAAAAAGTCCTGATCAGCCATTAATGTGACCTGATCTGAGTATGAGCTAAGTGTTCTTACTTGATTTGCTAGCTCCGCTCTCCCTGTGTTTTCTAGATCTTGACTGCGGAAGCTGGTCCCTGCTGATTACTGTTGCTAGGGGTAAGCTGCGTTTCATCTGTTCTAATCTTCTTTGAGGGATTGTTGTCCCAGTACTTTGCGGGACCATTATCCCAGCACTTTCGTGACATCTCACGGGTACCATGATTGGGAGGTGATGATGATGAGGATCGAAACCCGCCTTGGATCAAGACCAGCCGGTCGTTCTCGACGCAAGCCACAGACTCAAGTCCAACCGACCAAGGTGAAAGTAAAGAAGTAAGTGATCAAGAGAAGTTTGAAGTGATCGAGATCTAATTTACATACGTAAATATTTACATCAAGCGATCGTCAGTGCCTATTTACTTATTATGAACCGACCTCCATGTATGTATGGGTTTTTATGCACCTAGCGCAACTCCTGCTCCGACCTTCTCATTTTCATTTTCATTTTTTTTTTTTTTTTTGGTCGATCTTTGAGAATTAATATGGATAACAAAGAGGGGTTGATGATCATACCCAAGAAATAGACGAAGGAAACGATGCCGTTCGACTAGATGACGTGGGGTCGACTAGATGCATACACACTTACGTCTTGGTAGGTAATGGGCATTTTATACATTCACTCGCCTAGGAGGGGAGACGACTGACCAGTACGGAACTCGAGTGTCCTCTTGAATTCGATCATTGAAATCGATGCTCGAATTTAGGTTCACGACTTGTTATGTAACTAATCCGGAGAGCCCAAGAGAACCTCAGGACTGACTGTTAATTATTTAGGTTATCATACTCGATGTGGTCACGAGGTAAGTACATACCCATGAAAGTATAGACTAGCTGGTAGTCCTCTTCATGAGTTGTTGTTGATGGAGGAGGAATGAATAAGAGGTGATGACGAACTGGTTGAACTGATCAGCTCATGAGCTGATGGGCAGAGAGAGGGGTGATTGGAGAGAGAAGGAGAGAGAGAGAGAGAGAGAGAGAGAGAGGGGAGGATGTAGAGGAGGTTGGACTGAGATCAGGAAGGGAAGGATGGAATCGATCGAGAGAATTGATTTCGAAAGGGGTTATGGAGTGTGATCGAAAATGAGAAGGATAGATGGTAGCTGGTAGGGGCGTCACACCGGAGTGGCAGTTCTTCTGAGTTGATGATCTCAATCAGAAGAATCATCTTCTCCCAGTTCCCAACGAGCTCCAGTCGATCGATCGATGGCTCCGACCCCCCTCGCCCTCGCTCATTAACTCTATCAGTGATCTAGAAGAGAGGAGCCGAGCAGTTGGTTCTTATGTAACTGGGGATGGTTGTCGATGGAAGTCTCTAGCTAGGGAACTAGAGCGAGTGATCAAACTCGTCGGAGGATGACCTTAGGTGTTGGGTCAGATGAGTTCTGGATGGGAGGATCAAGTTGAAATCGATCGAGAGAGGAGGGTTGATAGAAGAAGGAGGGATGAGGAGTACCTAGATGATGAGAGTGAGTAATAGAGTCCCTTAGACTGAGATCATGAGGTAGGATTATGAAGGGATTGTTGATGTTGATGGAGGTGGAAGTAGTTGATCTCGAAGGAGAAGAACGATCTCATCGATCGATCGATGACTCCATCGATACTCAAGAGTAGATGAGCTAGGATGAAGTGAACCCCTGCAAGGTTACTGCTGATACATAATAGACTCGGCTTGAATTTTCTCTGATTGGATGGAAGGAAGGTGCCTAGAGAATCGATATTCTAGGATGATGAACGTTAGATATTTAAGTACTCAAAAGATCAAGATTTACTCTTATAAACCTCTCTCCCTCTCCCTGATCCCATCTCGAGACTACAGTTTGACTTGACGCTCGCTCCTCGCTTTAATTCAAGTCGATAACTTCCACTCGAGCTCAACCCACCACCAGATCCAATATCCCACTACAGTCCCTACGGCCAGCCACTGGGGTTTGAGTAACGTCTGGGTGTCGATAGTTTTAGACTGAGACTGTAGTAGACTGACGGCTCATCGGTTATATTTACTTGGGTGTGTTTGGAGAGAGAGAGAGAGAGAGAGAGAGAGAGAGAGTGAGTGAGTAGGAGTAGTAGTATTATCTAGTAGTAGCAGTCAGCTGGTTTCTAATCTTTCAGTCAACCACATCGATGAGAGGAAGATGAAGATCTGAGTTGGAAACTTGGTGGAATACGAACTGACTGACTGACTGACTGACAGCACCCTTCACTGCACCACATCACCAACTCTCTTCGCACTTCCATCTCCTTCCTCTCCTCCCTCAATCCCTCACTCCTTCTCCTCCTTGACCGATCGATGAGACTGGTACGATGACTCTCCATCATCACTCCAACACCAAAGCTCTTCATCCTCCCTCGCCAAGGTTTTCAGTCTTCCCACCTCCACGACCATCGAACCTCAGGAGGTCCTATCTGCTGACCTACAACTTGCTCAGTTGTCTCGCCTGGGCTTGGATCCTCGAGAGAGTCTTGGTCGAATTGGTTTGCAAGTTTGATCATGCTTCATCTTCCTCTTCCTAGTTAGTACTTACTTCCTGCTCACTACTCCCTTCACTCCCCCATCTCATCTTACAACCTATCGAGATTCATTCGATCGTCCTCATCCCCCTATCTTCTTCCTCTCTCTCCCCCTCAACCCTCTCCATCTCTCCTCGTAGTACTCCAGCTCTCCTCCATACACTATGGTCAGTCTCACTTCATCCCCTCTCAACCTTCTTCTTCTTCCCATCTCCAACATCCCCTACCATCTGAGCTTCGACTCATCGATCTCAACCCTCTCATCCCATCATTCAACCTCTGATCTCAATCATCAATCGAACCCAGCCTCAGCAGCCGACCTGTCGGGTCAATCCATCCATCCCCTCGCTCCCCTCCCCCTCTCTTACGTAAACTCGCAGATCTCGAGCACTGATCCGATCTCGTCTCCTCTTGAATTCGATTAACCTTTCCAAAAATAAATAAATATCCAAAATCATCCACACCCACCCACCCACACACACACTCATCAATCGGTCGATCCATCTCATCACTCTTTTCCTCACACTCTCAACCTCCTCCTCCGACTCCAAACAGGTCCAGGGCAACTAGGATCGATCGATCGATCGGGACATCGGTCAAACTCATCCAATCCTTCGCCATCCTAGAAATCGTTCATGCCTCACTCCAATTAGTCAGATCAAGCGTCCTAACGACTCTCATGCAGGTCTCAAGTCGTCTATGTATCGTATGGGCCATCCTGCCCTCCTTCCCTGAAGTACGTTCTTCATCCCCTCGATCTTCACTTGATCCCATTCCAACACCCCGTTCTTCTTTTCATTGAATCCATGCCCCCCCCCCCAAAAAAAAAAAAAAAAAACGATTCATGCAAATATATTCATATAATCACAGGTCGGAAAATCGCCCATCTACACTAGTATGGTATTGGCCTGGAGTATCACTGAAGTTATTCGATACGCTCACTATGCCCTGGGTCTCGTCGACGTTAAATCTGGGATTCTAGAGTGGCTCAGGTAACCCGTATATCCCTCGAAACTTTCATCATCCTTCTCATGGGATGCTTGGATTGACTGTCTGGACTCTCATCCTCCCTCACGCCCCCCCCCCCCCCCAAAAAAAAAAATGATAGGTACTCTACTTTTTACGTTCTTTATCCCATCGGAGCTGGAAGTGAAGCAATCGTGATGTTTCTGGCCTTTCGGTCAGTCTTTGTCCTCTCATAGCTGTTCATCCTACGCTGTGGCCTTCTAGGCTCTGTCATCCACTCCAACCATAAATCGCGTCCGCTAACAATCACTGAAAATTTATTCGACCCTCTAGAGCGGCCCGGGTTGCCGGCCGGAGTCACCTCATCACCTATTCCATCCTGTCCTTGGTCTTCGCCTGGCCTCCTTCTCTAGCCGTGATGATGAAGCATATGTCTCACCAGAGGAAGAGTAAGTCAATCTTCAAAGATTCCCTTAAGCAAACTAGGTTGATCATCACAGTCCTTCACCCAATTTCCGGTCCGACTGATTTTTCTTTTCTCCTAGAATATCTAAAGCAAAAAAAATCACGAAACCCAAGTCTCAATGACTCGAAAGTTTCCTAAGAAGAGCACGGGTACAAAAAGCCCACTTTGCAAAAACACTCAAAGAACGCCACTAGAAAAGGTAGGTGATGCGGAATCACGTGCTGTATTCTGCCCGTATATCCTCAATCATTTTGTTACCCACTCAATCTTCAAGCCATATTTTTTCTTGTTTCTCTTGCCGTTGTTGTTTTTACGCAATACCATCGAAGGTCCACAAAAGTACATGTCCTCTTCCGATCAGCTCATGGACGGGCCTCCCAGGATGAAGAACTATCGTTCGATTTATGAGGGTGATCAACAGGGGCATTGCCCGTTTCGGGGTGTTGGAATAGGTCGGCGAATGAGTATGAAATCAAGGCCGAGGCTCCAGCAGTAAGCACCCTGTTATTCAAGTCACACAAACACACTTCTCGACCCACCCGTGGGGCCTCGTCTCAAAGGCGGAAAAGTCAGGCGTGAGAAATGCGCACGGGTTTTGGATGGTTGGATACAGAAACCAATGGGGTTCATGTCGTGCTGGGAGGTCAAAAGATCGATGGGATGAAGGTGTGCGTATTGACAACAGTAGCCTAAGACTGATTAGGATGACCAACAGAGAGACTGGATTGAGGAGATCGATTGAAGGGGAAGATGGGATAAGAGGATGTAGGGGATCGATAGAGGAGAAGAAAAAAAAGAAGGGGAACCTCTTGGGGGAGCAAGATGGTTTCGGTTGGGCTTGGATCTCTCTCGCGTCACTCACTCAAAGTTTGGGAGCACGCCTTGTAAGGTTGGGAGGATGGATGACTGGATGAAGATCAGAGAAATAATAGGTAGGGGACGGGGGACGGGCGGCCGTAGTGGGATGATGTAGTGATCAACACATCTTACGGTGTAGATGCAAAAAAAAACCGGAAGGAGGAAGGAGACGCGAACGGCAAAAGAAAAGTGGAGTGAGGATGATGATCGGAAGAAGGAGGAAGGGAAGTAAAAAATCGAAAGATGAGAGAGAATGTATTCGAAAAGGAGGGTTGAGAAGAGAGGGTGAAAAGAAAGGAAAAGTCCGATCAATCAATCGATCAAACAAAAAAAAAGGGGAACAAAAGGGGAACAAAAGGAACAAAAGGAAGGGAAAAGAAGGGGGAAGGAAGGAAGAAAGAAGCGGAAGAAGGGGGAGAAAAACCGAAGAAGCAAGAAAGGAAAGAAAAGGACAAAGATACGGGGGGGGGAAAGGAAAAGATGGAAAAAAATGAGGAAAAAGATGGAAGAAGAAAATAGGAAGAAGAAAAAGGGGAAAAAAAGAAAGGGAGAACAGGAAGGGAAGAGGGAAGAGAGGGAAGAAAAGGATGAAAAGGATGAACGGTAAGAAACGGGGGAAAGGAAAAAAAGGAGAAAAAAAAAGAAGGAAAACAGGAAAACAGGAAAAACAGGAAGAAGGGTGAAAGAGGGTGAAAAAGGTGGCAAAGGGGGCAAAGGGAAAAGAGGAAATAACGGGGGAAAAGGGAAGAAAAGGGAAGAAAAGGGAAGAAAAGGGAAGAAAAGGGAAGAAAAGGGAAGAAAAGGGAAGAAAAGGGAATAAAAGGGAAGAAAAGGGAAGAAAAGGGAAGAAAAGGGAAGAAAAGGGAAGAAAAGGGAAGAAAAGGGAAGAAAAGGGAAGAAAAGGGAAGAAAAGGGAAGAAAAGGGAAGAAAAGGGAAGAAAAGGGAAGAAAAGGGAAGAAAAGGGAAGAAAAGGGAAGAAAAGGGAAGAAAAGGGAAGAAAAGGGAAGAAAAGGGAAGAAAAGGGAAGAAAAGGGAAGAAAAGGGAAGAAAAGGGAAGAAAAGGGAAGAAAAGGGAAGAAAAGGGAAGAAAAGGGAAGAAAAGGGAAGAAAAGGGAAGAAAAGGGAAGAAAAGGGAAGAAAAGGGAAGAAAAGGGAAGAAAAGGGAAGCAAGGGGGAGAAAGGGGGAGAAAGGGGGAGAAAAGGGGGAGAAAGGGGGAGAAAGGGGGAGAAAGGGGGAGAAAGGGGGAGTAAAGGGGGAAAGAAATGGAAAAAAAAGGCAAAAAAAGGCAAAAAAAGGGGGCGGAAAACAAAGTAAAAAGAAAGTAAGGTAAAAAAAAAAGAGGGAGGGGGAGGAAGAAGCTCAGATAAGCTCAGTGGATACTAGTGTGCTCATGAAATACCACCTGAAGTCATCTCATCTAGAACTCTTTCAAGAAAATCAATAAAAGGACCAAAGTAGAATGGTTTTTAGTATTTTTATGATTATTGTCTATGTCTCCTTTGATGATTGTTGATTGAAAGTGATTTGTTATTTTTTTTTAATCAACAAGGATTGAAGATTGAGAGATTTAGATTCTATAGAGATCTATCACTATGAAATTTGATTGGATTTGATTCAAGTAGAGGGAGGATGGATTGGTCAAATTGGATTGAAATCAATCAAGATTGAAGATCATCATCCTTGGAATCATTACAGTCAGGTGCCAATGATGCCACCTTGGGCCAAAATCAAAGATATAAAGAGGCCATCAGAGCAAAAAGCAAATCAAATCAACAGTTTCTATATATATATTTATTTTTTTTTTTTTAAAAAAAAAAAAAAGTCAACAAAGAAAAAGAATGAGAGGAACTTTTGTTTTTTGTTTTTGTTTTTTTACTTTTTTTCTTAAGGTGTGAAATTTTGCATTGTTTCATTTTATGTATTTACAGTGTTTTTTAAAAATTGTGGGACTGGAAGCCCCCCCTTTTTTTTTTAAAAAAAAAAAATACAAACATACACTCATTTTTTTTTCTCTCTATCCCTCTGAAGATAGATGATAAAAAAAAAGAAGGGTAAAAATTTATGCATTCAATTAATTTTTCATCTATATTTTGATTTTAAACAAGTTTGAGGATTTTGTTTGAAACATCAAGTTGGAATGGGAAGAAAAGTGACAGGAAAATTCATAGTTGGCCAGATACTGGATGATTGACCAAAAAAAAAAAAAAGAAAGAAAGAAAGAAAGAAAAAAAAGGGCAATTTCAAATTTGAAACCCTACTCAACTCTTTCAAAAACCAAATTGGGTTGTGAGTCACGGTTTGCAACCAAATTTAATTGTGAATGGCGGCTTGAAACCCATTTTAGTTGTGGAAGGCCACTCACAACCCATTTGCGGTGATCAAAAAAAAAAGAAAAATGAAAAAATGAAAAAAGACATTAAAAATAAAATAGACAAATAAAGATAAAAAAAATGCCAAAAAAAACAAAAACACCAAAAGAAAAAAAAAAAAAAAACATGACAAGGAAATCAAAAAAATTTCACCACTCTGGGGCCATGAATGCACAGCCCATATTAATAAACTGAAGAATTCTGTGGACCAGCCCTAAAGGAAAAACACCAAAAAAAAAAACAAGTTCAACTTGTGTTAAGCTGATCCCATCACAAGGAGTAAGAATACTCCTTATGATGGAATCAGCCCAACCCAAGTTGAACTAACTTACCAATAAAATCTCATTCAAAGCACTCAACATGATGATTTCAAATCAAAACAATCAACATAATGATGTTCAAATGTGATAAACCTTCACATTAATAGAATTACAAGATCAGCATCAGAACCCAAACCCAAATGATGAAATCAAAATGATGTTTATAAATTAGAATAAAACTAAAGTTGATCTTTTAGATGGTCAACCCAACCAGAAGATTTTTTTTTTTTAGAATTAAAAGAAGCATGTTTGGAAACCATTGGCTGGATTGGAATCATTTCTCCCTCAAGTAAAAGATGAAATCAGTGATTATTTTTAAAAGAGAAAATGAAGATTGGATCTGATTTTTCTTTTAAACCCATTTTCATAGGAGTATAGGTACAAAATGAATCCAATGAAATCAAAAATATTGGTATTCCATAATTATCAGCTATTAATTGGCCCATGTCAAGCTTGGAAAGCCATTTTGAAGAGGGAATCTTTTTATTGATTTCATGAACATCAAGTCTTTGTTCTATCTTCTGAACCTATTTATTTCCTCCAAGGATCTTAGAATAGCATTTCTTATTTTTCCTCAATGTTTCAATCATTTACTTTTGTAATTGAAACCAACCATTCTCATCATACCCAAGTGATTTAACAATGAATCAAAAGCCACAATTCCCATTGACAACCGGATCCAAAAACCTCCCCAAAGAACTTATGTAAGTGCTCAGGTATTCAAATGAGGTATTTCAATTTGGGTTCCTATGATCAAAACCTACTTGGAAACAACATTCTAATCACATTATTCAATGCAACACTCACCAAAGATGAGCTTCTGGTTGACTTGTCCACTTCTTCTTCTTCCTCAGAAGAGGATTCTGATTCCAAATGAAGGGAGCCTAATCCACTTTCACTCTCTTCCTCTGAACTATAAAATTCAGATTCTGAGCCTGAATTGGGTGATGATAAATTTACAGCTCCAACCGTGTGGTAGTTGTTTAGGGCCCTAAACGGCCCATTAGAGCCGTGGGGGCACATAGACAACTAAAAAGGGCCATTCCAAACACGCCCAACCCCCGGGGGGTCACATAGGAGCCATTTACCCCCTGGAAACTGCAATTTTGAGCTGTGTACACCTGTACACAGCTTGAATCCACCATTTTTGGGGGTGCGCAACCCCCCTATATTTTTAATTTTTTTAATTTAATTCAAGGGTGATGTTAAATTCACAGCTCCAGCCGTGTGGTAGTTTTTTAGGGCCCTACATGGACCAAATGAGCCATGGAGGCCCCAAGACAACTACAAAGGGCCATTTCAAACACTTGCAACCCCTGGGGGGTTGTGTAGGAGCGGTGTAACCCCCAGAAGTTGTGCCAAAATTTTGGGCACCCCCTGGACCACACTTGGGTTCTGTCAACCCAAATTTGGGATTAACACAGATTTTGTGGGAATGTTGTTCCACACCAAGCAATCCCAAAGAGACATTAAAGTGAAACCCAAGTGAAATTAAAGTGAAAAATCAAATCATAAATCATATAAAAATCTGTAAACAATTCTTTCTCAACTCAAAAGTGAGCAAAATTTGTTTGATCAATTGAAAGTTGGATTGAATATTGAAGTATAACATTGCATTTTTTTGCATGGGAAAAGTGGCAAGCCCTCCTTCTTCTGAAATTTCTGGGTGGAAGGTCTACATTGATAGTGCCATCAAATAAACTTTGGAAAAAGAAAAAAAAAGGATTTGGGTAATGAAAAATTGGAAGATCCAATTGCATCCTCATCAAGGGTGACAATTGAGGAACAAAATGATTCACAAATGGACATGACCCCTGGCGGTGAGTAACATTTAATGTTAATGGTCTTTTCCCTGTTTAATTTGATTGAAACTGATAGGTGAATTTAACTATGAAACTATGACTCAATCAATGAATGTTTACTAGATCCACTTGACCCACCTCCTTTGAGAGTTTTTCCTACTAGGGAAGAGGCACAAAACTATTTTAAAACATGGGCAATGAAGCATGATTACGCTTTAACAATTTTCAAATCAAAGCATGACCAATATGTGGATTTAGCCTGTGATAGACATGGTTCCTATTCAGGAAATCTTCTTACCAAACAGTCTAGAAAAACTCACAGAAGGAAGTTTGGGTCCAAGTTTTTAATCCATGCAAGTTGCACAAAGGAAGACCCCTTGTGGGGCCTCTCCTACAAAGAAACCCAACATAACCATCAACCATCTGAACATCTCTCTGCCCATCCCCAACTGAGGAGAATCTTGGGGGTGGCCTTATACAATCTAGTAGAAGGCATGAATGATGGGCTCAATATGTTACAACTGAAGGTAAAATTGAGCAAGATTGATGGGGGGATTATGTTGATGAAAAAACAATCTATAACACTAAGCGGAAGGTAACGCTTGCACAACTAAAGGGAAAAAGTGTTATGGAGTTACTCTATGAACAGCTTGAAGAAACAAGTTGGATTCAAAGTTCAAAGTTCAGTGGAGAGGGTCACTTGGAGGCCCTGTACTTAGAACATCCAGAGGAAGTAAATCTTTCAAAACAATTCCATCATATTTCTATGTTGTATTGTACTTATAAGACAAATTGTTGATGTTTTATCTGCTTCCATTCTCATTGTCAGCCCTGTCATTGTGTTTCTTTCATGTTTCTATTTGTTTGTTTTGCACCGTGTGTTCTGTGTCCTGCTTGTCTCTGAGCGTCTTGTTGTAGTTCATTCATCTATACTTTCACCTGTCCTGTCACCTGCCTCGCACGCCAGAAGAATATCTCACCCGCGGCTACACAGCAACTACTCAAATTCAGCGACTACACTATCCACTTAAGAGACAAGCAAGCATCTTGAAATTTGACCGGTTTACAAAGGATAGTGTATGGAATAGGAGGAGCTTTGTGAGGCTTGTGTTCCTCATGTTGTTTCCTAGCTGGATTTGATTGATAAGCTCCAGAGAAGCTGGAGGAGGAGATAGCAGGGGGATGCCATGGTTGAAGAGTACCACAGGAAGATTGAAAGTCCAAAGAGGCCAAAGAAACTATATTAGGAGGAGGTGGCTGGAAAAAGGACACCACATGACACATAGGATGTGATGAATCAAAAGGGATCAGAGCACCATTAGGAAGAAAAAAATTATTTCCCTTCTGTTCCACCAACTTTTCCTCCTTATCCTTCTGGAGTTCTGAGCATTTTCCAGTTCCATGAACTTCCCTATGACAATAGTAGAAGACCAGAGTAGATCTAGGAATGGAATTAGAAGGTTTGGGAGAAGCAAGAGCAGAAATATTTTGATCCATTTTATTCTCAAAAGCTTGGAGGAGTTTTGTGATTTCACCAATAGTTGCAATTTATTTATTTGTTTGCCTGAGAATTTGATTTGGGACAATAACTAGCCTCATTTTCCTCATCATTTTTTTGGAATCAGAAAATGGGGGAGCAGGAGCAGGTTCAGTGGTGCAGGGTTTCTAAAACTTTAGGGCAGTTTGAACTTTAATGACTTGATCCACAAAACTCCTAAGGACAAGGAAAGCCAGAAGCTTGAAAAAATCATCCCTAGTTTTGATCATAGATACAGAATTAACTAGTTTGTCCATTATTTGCTCCTGAACTCCTAGAAAAAAAGACTGGAAAAATCAGACTCAAATTTTGTCCAACATGTAAATTTGATCATTTCTGAGGAGATAAGATTGGATAGGAGCCCAAGATTCCCTAAAAGATTGATAATTAGAGGCTGAAATACCATCCTTTGAGATACACTGAGAGACAAGATGGTCCAGGTCCTGTAGCATAAAACAAGCTATGTCTATCTTTCCCCAATACACAAGCATTGCTTCCTTTGGAAGCGTCCAGTAATGAGATTTCAATCCATCAAAAGACTGAAGAACTTCCATAACTTCATCAGAGGAAATGGAGAATTTTAAATGATAGGCCATATCCTATGTTCTAGCTCCATCCAATTCCGCAGCCATTTTGTAAGAATCCAGGAATTGTTTGACATTCATCCCATTGAAACCCAAAATCTTGTTCTGGGGTTTGATCTCTACTATCTTAGCACAAACAGAGGAGGAGGTACTGGCAGATTCCATCTTGACAGAGTTCCTAAAGGATCCAAAGAGCAGATTTCCAAATTGTCTCACAAGTGTGGCAAGAGTATTTTTTCACAAAACACAACAAGAATATTTCCCCAGCGGTGCACAATTGGGAGTAATTACTTCTGAGATAAGTTGCCTCCAGGTATCAGGTCTGAGAAAAAAAGAAACAGAGAAAAAAGAAAGAAACATTGGATTCCAAAGTTGATTCAAAACGTAATTGGGACTGTAAATACCAAGTTTGCTGGTTCAATACCGGCCTGGGGGACCAAATGTAAGACTCCAAACGGTTCTGAGCTGGAGGCAGTTCTGTGGAGGTGAAGAGGTGCTGTTTAGGCTGCCCTCCTGAGTGTTACAAAAATATTCAAGTGTAACTGGAATGAAAATCCAGAACCTTGTAAATAAGGAATCAATGGAAAGGACAAATTTGATAGTAGTTGGTAGCAATGGAAAAACACTATCTGAGGCAAGATGGCGCAGGAAAAGACTTGAAAAAACTAAGTTAAAGTTTTTTCAGAGTTCAATAGAACAAGGCGGTTGTAATCAAAAACACCCACAAGCTAATAACTCTGGTTGTCAGCAGAAGATTAGGAAAAATCAACTCAATCCCAACCAACCTCCAGGTTCTCAATCAACCTGCCCAACTTCCCGCAATCAAGTGCTTGAAGGGTAACAGATAGCTGTGGTTTGCTGTGCAAAACAAAGCAATTTGTTTTATGAAGCTCTAGAAGCAAATCATTAATGAATTTGAACAAGAATAACCCAGCACTTCTCAGGGGACTCAAGAATAGAATGGCAGAATTTAAATTCAAAGAAATGAAGGGAGGTTGAACACTCCAGGTTTGAAGCTTAAAGAAAACTCTCAGTCAAACATGACTGGTTCCGGAAAGGCAATCAAATGAATGATCAAGACCAAAGTGCTTGGAGAAGGGATCAAAGGAGTGGCTTGAAACACTCAAGAATTCAACCCAATGAATTCTTCTTCAACCAGCAAGGCTATTGGTTGGTGATAAGGATCATTTCACAGAGGACGGATCAAATGATTTGATTATGGAGGCTCAAAAGATCAAGGGGAAATCAAATGATATACCCAGGATAAGGATTCTCAGAAAGGGGAAGGGCCCCATGGAATGATTACTTAGATGATATCTGGAAGATGAGATGATATGATAAGATGGATGATGGGGAAAAAAGGCAGGGGGAGTCCCTCCTTTTATGGTAAAAAGGGCTCTGTAGAATATTTAAAAGTGATACTACAAATGATTGCAGAAAAAAAAAATATATATATATGGGTAATGTTAAATTCACAGCTCATTGAGCCATGGACACGGTTCAAAGGGGGCCGTGTGGCATGCCACACGGTCCAATCCAAGCCGTTTAAAACCCCCCAATGCTCAATGAGTTGCATGGCCCACCCAGCCTGGTCCAACGGCATGTTGAATTCCACACAACTACATTCAAGCCGCATGGAGTTGTACACGGCTCAAATGTAGTTATGTGGCATTTAACAAA
Source organism: Puccinia polysora (assembly GCA_025617555.3). NCBI lineage: Eukaryota > Fungi > Basidiomycota > Pucciniomycetes > Pucciniales > Pucciniaceae > Puccinia > Puccinia polysora. The sequence goes on from CM062628.1 coordinate 44,667,725, forward strand.
CCACCAGACCGTGGTGAGCCAAAAAAATGGAATGAAAGGGCACCAACATAAACCATGAATCAAATAAACCTTCCCAAAACAGGAACCAAGCAAAAAATCAAAGAAATCAAAAAATGTTGATTTTTTGGTTAAAAAAAAAAACAAAAAAATAAAAAAATGAATAAAAAACAAAAAAAACAAAAAAAATTGGGAATATCCAATGGACTAGCCCTAAAGTAAAAAAAAAAAATAAAAAAAAAAGACAAGTAACTTGAAAAGAACTAAAGTAAAAATACCAAAAAAAAGACAAGTAACATGACAAGACCCAAAGTAAAAACACAAAAAAAAAAGACTAGTAACTTGACAAGCCCTAAAGTAAAAACACCAAAAAAATACAAGTAACTTGACAAGCCCTAAAGTAAAAAGACAAAAAAAGGACAATTTACTTGAAAAGGCCTAAAGTAAAAAAAAACCAGTTTGACTGTCATTCAAAACACTCAATATAATGATGTTAACTCAAAACACTCAACATATCAATGTTCAAAATGTGATAACCCTTTATATTAACAGAAATTGTTAGCTGGATTAGAATTACAATTTATATGAAACCCAATGATGAAATGAAGTCAAATTCTATAATCTCTATAATCCAGAATAAATTTTCAATTGATCTTTGAGATGATCAACCCAACCAGAGGCTTTTTTAGAAATCAAGGAACACAGTGTAGAGACTCCTGTGGGATTAAATAAATAAAAGTAGCAAATAGCTTGCTGGCAGTCCTTGAAGGGGAATTTAGTATTACTTCTACTACTTTGGAGTATTAGTATATACTAAGAGTGATTTTGAATTGCCTTCCATTCTCCTACTATAGTAAGTCTGCAAAATAATTTATTTAAATTAATGGCTGGTTTCTTTGAGACTTAAAATAGGTCTCAGATCAGACCTAGATTAGTTATTAACTGTGGTATTGGTAGGATTTGTTGAAGAATAGACCAGATGTATTTGATTATTGGTTAATTATTGATCAGATATATATGATCTTAACCAGTATCCCAATATTAAAGGGTTCAAGGGTTTATCAAAGGGATGGTTCAGGAGAGGACCCAAGGATGGGTTTACCCACAGGGGGCTGGGCAGAGGAAAGGTTGGTAGTTTCTTTTTTTTGCGCTCTCTTTCTTTGTAAGGGTTATTTATTAACTAATGGGTGGGGTTTCTTTAATATGGTGCTGAATATCTAGGTCACAGAAGAACCCTTATTCAAGCACCTATTGGGTTGTTTAATTGGCTAAAGATGGGTAATAAATTGGTTTCTGATTTCTTGTTTCCTTTTATAACTGATTCACTACTAACATTTTATCTGGGTAGGTACCACAGATGGATGGGTTGATGGGGTGAGTAGGGGATGGGTGATGAGATGGATCATACAACTTGGATAGGGCAGAGAGGCCCTCCTTAAAAAGAAAATCCTGCCCCCAGGGGTGCCTAAGGCTGCCCCTGAGGGTTCTCCCTGTTCTGGTGAGGAACAGTGAGCTACAATTTCATGAGACATTTTAGCTGGTTGAAAAAGGCTTGTACAGTTACATGAGGCATTTCTACTGGTTGGGAAAAGCTGGTACAGGGGTTTCATGCATGCACAGCCCTGCATAAACTGCTGTGAAGTGCAGATACAATGTATTCCTGTGCAGTACTGATGGTTGGTCTGGTGCTACTTGATTCTCCCTACATGTGCTGCTGTTCATTCACTGGTGATTTGTTTGGTGCTGCATGGTCTTGACTGCCTGCATATATTTCTGTGTAGTGCTGTGGGTTGTTGTTACTGGTGGTTTGTTTGGAATCACATGCTTCTGACTACATAAATTGCTGTTTGGTGCTGTGGTGGGTTGATACTGAATGGTTCTGGTAGTTTGTTTGGTATCACATGCTTCTGGCTGCATAGATTGCTGTGTGGTTCTGAGGGTTGTTGGTACTGGTACTTTGTTTGTATCACATGTTCTGGCTGCATAGATTGCTGTGTGGTGCTGAGGGTTGTTGGTACTGGTACTTTGTTTGTATCACATGCTAATGGCTGCATAAACTGCTGTGTGGTGCTGAGGTTTTTTGGTACTGAATGGTTCTGGTTGAGCCTGGTTCCACTTCCTCCTGCATGTATTGCTCCTGTATACTTCTGCACAGCCTTCTGTATGTATTTTTGCTTATTTGTTTGGTCCTGGTTGATACTGTTTCCACTTCCTTCTGCCTGCACTTTTCCTGTACACTTATGCACAGCCTCCTGTATGTATATTTGCTTGCTTTCTGGGTGAGGTGATAGGAGCTGAACTAGCTGTACTGCCTCCTGTATCTGTATTTCTGTATTCTGGTTGGGGTGACAGGGTTGGTGTATGGTCCTGGTATTGAGGGTAGGCTGTTACTGGCATGTATTTGAGAGTTTACAAGGTATGTCTTGTGTCTTCCACAGAGATGTGACACCTGGTTGGGTATGAGTTTGCCACAGTTGGAGGTTTGTTGGACTGTATCTCCTAATCCATGAGAGATGATGGGGTACTTTGGCTGAGTGACTATGGACTATTTGCGATGTCAAATCCAATTCTGAGGCTAATTTGAGGGTTTGAGCTGTTGTTACACTAGAAAAGTGAGTCTGATGGCTATAGGACAGGTTTGGCCTACCACAGCAGTTTTGCTACAATGCTTGGGATTGGAATCATTTCTCCCTCAAGTACTAATAGAACCCAGTGGTTATTGTTTACAAAGGAAATGAAAATTGGATCTGATTGATCAGTAACACCTTTTTTCATTTGAGTATAAGTATCACATGACTCCAATGAAATGAAACATATAGGTCTGGAATAGGTGTATGCTATGATTTGAACCATATCTAATTTAGCCAGCCATTTTGAGGAGGGGATCTTTTCATTGATATCATCAACATCAAGTCTTTGTTTAATCTTTTCAACATCCTTTGCATCACAAAGCATCTTAGTTTAGCATGCTTTATGTTTCTCTAGTTTTTCAATCATTTCCTTCCTAACTTTAAACTGACCATGTTCTTCATAACCAAAGAATTTAGAAATGAATCAAAATTCGCAATCCCTATCTCCAATCAGATCCCAAACCTAACCCAAGAACTTGTGGAATTTCTTGGGTATTTGATTGGGGTATTTCAAATTTGGTTCCTATCATGAAAACTAACTTATTGTTCATTTCTTTAATCAGATTGATTGAATGAATACTCACCAAAGATGAGCTTCTGGTTGAGCTTTGCTGCACATTCTCTTCCTCTGAAGAGGATTCTGATTCCAAATTAAGTGATCCAAATTCACTTGCAGTCTCTTCCTCTGAACTATGAAAGTCAGATTCAGATTCTGCCAATTTTGACTAACAATTCATCATTAGTTAGTAACTAAGTGCATTAAACCAAAAAAATGAACATATCCCAAAAGAAAAGACTTACAATCTTTTTTCTTTTCTTATTTGGAGCCCTTCTAGTCCTTTTTTCCCCCTTGAGCTGTTTTTCAACATGTTCAAACTAAGATGTTTATTTCCAGGTATCTGTCAATTTTGGATGTCCCCTGCTTGATCTTAAGACTTTAGGTTCAAGTATTGGCTTCAATTGATATTTTTTAATCTTCAAAATGATATACTTCAATAGGATGCTTTGCTCATGATCTTGAGATTCGAAGATCATTGCATTCACTTTTTCATGTAACTGAGGAATGCTTAGCATTTCATCAACATTGCACTTAAAAAATTCAAAAGGATCAACCATTAGTGAATTAGGAATCATAAATCAAAAAGAATTAATCACATGGTGATTTGAAAAATCCAACTTAAGCCAACTTACAGAACTAGAGCTGCAAGGGTCATAGTCCAACCTCCACTGAGGATGAAAATTTTTGGGTACCACAGATCCTCTGAATGCTAGACGGTCACCTATTTTGCGGGAACAGGGCAAACCCATAGTCTTGGAATATGACTTGGTGCACACTTTTCCATCATGATCACGTTTGAATTTCTCAAATTGTTCCCTATTAAGATGAATTTCCTCCAAAGAAAATTTGCAAGCCAATGGTAACAGTTCAGGTGGAAGAACTATCCCTAACTTGATTCAAGAGTTATAAAGTGATGCATGAACCAATTTAATTTGATTCAAAACTGTTCCTTCAAGGCTTTTCCAGAAACAAAACATGTTTCCCAAAGAGTTTGCAAGGAATTGTTTGAGAGTTGCATGGGCCCCTTCAACCCAATATTTTGTTTTGTTTGCAAAATCTGGGTTTATACAAGTCCACGCTGTTACAAATGTACCTTTGATAGGGAAAATTTCATTTTCCATATACTTGAGTACATCCTCATAGTCTTTCAAACAACACTATACAAGTCAAAAGGTCAGAACCCAAAACTTAGAAGAATAAGAAGCAGTGATTTGGACCTACTCCAAGTTTGGCATCATTGACATCCACCTCCTCCTTGGTCTTTGAGGCCCCATACCTTGACCACAGAGTCATAAAGATTTCCCATCCTTCAAAGTCATTAAAAAAGCGGGCTTTACAGTTTGCTTGTATGTTTTTAGGCAAGTGTCAAGTGAAACATTGTCTTGATGACTAAGCAAAACTAGATTCAATAGCCCAAATCAGAGCTTTTTCACGGTCCATCACAAAGACTTTTGGAAGTCTCTCAGGATCATAATCCAACTCCTTTAATGCATTTACAGACCAACTGTAGAACTCAAATGTTTTTTTTTGTTATAAAAACAAGAGCTTTTGTGAAAGTTTTCCAATTGGATTTCATTCCTACAACATGCAATAGCTTTGTTTTGTACTTATTTGTCTTATAAGTACAATCAAAAATAGCAATATGATGGAATGGTTTTGAAAGCTTTACTGCCTAAGGATGTGCTAACTACAGGGCCTCCAAGTGACCCTCTCCACTGAACTTTGAGTGGTAAATCCAACTTGTTTCTCCAAGCTGTTCATAGATTACCTCTATAACACTTTTGCCCTTTAGTTCTGCAAGCGTTACCTTCCTCTTAGTGTTATAGATTGTTTGGTCATCAAAATAATCCCCTCCATGAATCTTTCTCAATTTCCTCATAAGCTGAAACTTATTGAGCCCTTCATTCATGCCTTCTATAAGATTGTCTAAGGCCACCCCTGAGAGTCTCCTCAGTTGAGGATGCACAGAGGGATGTTCAGATGGTTGATGCCTATGTTGGGTTTCTTTTTAGGAGATTTGCCAAAAGGGGTCTGCCTTTGTGAAACTTGCATGGATAAAAAACTTGCACCCAACCTTCCTTGTGTGAGTTTTTCTAGATCATTTGTTAAGAAGTTTCCCTGAATAGGAACCATGGCAACCACAGGCCAAATCCACATATTTATCTTTCTTTGAGTTAAAAACTTCCAGAGCGTAACCATGCTTCATAGCACATGTTTGACAATAGTTTTGGGCCTCTTCCCTAGCAGGAAAAGTTCTCAAAGGAGGTGGGTCAAGTGGATCTAGTAAACATTCATTGGTTAAGTCATAGTTTAAGTTACATGCACCCCATTAGTTTGAATCAAATTAAATCCAGAAAAGACCTCAGTAACATAAAATTTTACTTAAAACCAGAGGTCAAATCCCACTGTGAAACATTTTTTTCCTTAATTGTCACCTTTGATGAGGATGCAATTAGGGCTTCCAATGTTTCATTAGCCAAATCCTTTTTTTCTTTTTCCAAAGCTTTGTTGATGGCACTATCAATGTAGACCTTCCACGCAGCCATTTTAGAGAAAGGAGTGCTTCCCACTGTTCCCATGCAAAAAAAATACAATGGTATACTTCAGTATTCAATCCAAATTTCAACTGAAGAAACAAAGTTTGCTCACTTTTGAGTTGAGAAAGGATTTTTTGAAAGTTTTTATATGGTTTCAATTTTAACTTTACTTTCACTTTGGTTTCACTTTGAATTCACTTTGGAATCACTAGGTGTGGAACAACAGTCCCAAAAAGTATGCATTGATCCCAAATTTGGGTTGAAGGAACCCAAGTGCAGTCCAGGGGGTGCCCAAAATTCTTGCATGACTTCCAGGGGGTTTTGCACCTCCAAAAACAGCGGTTTTTAGCCATGTACAGGGGTAAATGCCTTGAAATCACTGTTTTTGGGGGGTAAACGGCTCCTATACAACCTCCAGGGACTGCATTGGTTTGGAATGGCCCTTTGTAGTCGTCTATGGGCCCCCACGGCTTGTTTGAGCCGTGTAGGGCCCTACACGACTCCCACGCAACTGGAGTTGTGAATATATATATATATATATATATATATATTTAAGAAAATGAAATTATGCAGGAAAATAGAAATGAAAAAAACAAACAAATAAAAAAACAAACCAACAAAACATGTGAAAAAAAAAGATGAAAGGAGAGAGACCAGCCTGCTTCATGGATGACAGCAGGCAGGGGATGGACATCCGCAAGTTGACAGATTGGCAGTAGGGGGGGGGATAAAAATCTGCAACTGCAGTTGCGGATGATGGATTGCAACAGCAATTGCAGAAGATTTGACGGCAACGGTCCCATTTTTGGGTGGAGGAGGATGAATTGGCAGATGACCGTCAACAAAAGTTGCAGTGATCCAGTGGAGGAGCATGAATTGGAAGACAACCATCAATGATGGTTTCAGTAATTGGGCGGAGGGGTCAGGATGGATGGATTATGATGATGATCCGGATGCCAATCCCAATGATGGATTGGAATGGAGTACAAATTGGGAAATGAGGATGAGATTGATTAGATTGAAATAGATGGCCAGGTTGTGTTAGAAGATGAGTTGATTTGTGAGTAATGAACCAATGAGATTAGTAATATTTCAACACAACCAATTGATAAAAAATGGCAACAAGAGTCCTTTGACCGATTTATTTCAATAGTTCTAGTATTCCTAATAGGCTGATTGTCTTTGAAAATAACACATTTCAACTGGATTTCCAGTGGAAATCAAGGTTTTTGGGATTGATTGAGGACTGAGACTATGAAAAGCCTTATGGATTGATTTACCAAGTCTGGTCCCTCTCATTAGTTTGCTAGGCCAAAAATTTGGGAAATGAGAACAACAAGGAGGGACTGAACAGAGGATCTGGGGAATTGGAGCGCCTAAAGACCGTTCCTAAAACGCAAGGACAAGTTGAAGTTGGGAGATGGGAAAGAAGGAGAGCACCCATAGCAACAGATTTTTTTTTTTGATGATAGGATAAAAAACTAAGGAAAATATTTTTGAATTTTGCCACCTTTTCTTGAGGTGCACCAAATTGGTCACCACACCAGCTGAGTTTATGAAATATAGAAAACATGGAGTAGGTAAGAAACTTAGAAGTGAAGAAATAAAAAAAGAGGATGAGGGAGAGAGAAGATCTGGGTCCTGCAGCTGACACAGGTGAGATAGGTGAAGAGAGGTGGCAGAGTCTGGGAAGCACATAGGGAGCCACCGTGGTTGATATTGAGAGTGGGCTGGATTGATTGTACTTTAGAGTCAGATTTTGAGAGAGCCTGAGAGTTTGAAGGTGTAGGAGTCTTACAAGGCAGTTATTGGTTAGAGATAATATGGCCAAGAGCGAGGACAAGTATTTGGGAAGATGATGGCAGAGCTTGAGGAATTGAGTTGGTGGTTGAATGGTGAATTGCAATATTGTAAGAGGAAAAGAAAAGTAGAAAAGGAAATTAAAGAGAAAGAAAAAAATAAAAAGAAAAAGAGAGTCTGTAGAACGGAGAAGTTATGAGAATGTGAAATTGGAAATGAGATACAGTGCAGAACATCCAAAGACTGGTCCAGCATAGAGAAACCAGGTAGAAGAAGAGGAGCGGGCCGGTTTGGGGGGAAAAGGTCCCAAGCCCGGGGATAGGCAGTTGTGGGCATATTCAACACCCCTTGTGACTGGTAAGCGGAGATACTGTAGAGGACCTGATGGCAGGCTCTGTAAAGATCTTTTTTTGGAGTAGCTTGAGAGCCTGGATGGAAGAAGCCTTGGTAAGGGAGTTAGCTATCATTTTCTTGGTTGAGATTGGGCAGAGGTCAAATTTGGATTGCTTAAAGTCTTCTTTTAGGCCCTTTGTCTTGATGTCTATGTCCTGGGATTTGGATTGTGAGCCAAATCTCTTTATTTTATCCTCTAGTCCTTTGTTGTCTATGGAGATTCTTGGCTTGATGGTCTTGTGGGAGGAACATATTTTGCCAATGAGGTGAATGATTGATTTCAGTTCCAAATAGCAGTCAAGGAGAGCGTTAAGTTCAGATTCTATGGACAAGTAAGTTAATTTTCTCTTTCTAGAGGAATTCCAAATGATTGAAATACTTCAATGGGGAATAATGTATCCAGTTTGAGATTTGCAAAGGTGGGTTCATCACCCCATTTCGCTTTGCTGTACCCCCAGATTTTTTGCTGAGTAGGGTCATATTTTAGTTTTAGCTTAAATTCTTTAGTTTTTTTGAGATATTACCAGACCTTGCAGAATTCCCTCCTCATCATGCTGGGCTTGGTGTTAAACCTTGCCAGTCTTGAGACAGCAAATGAGATTTCTGGCCAAGAATATTGCAAGAGGTGGTTCAGTAGTCTGGTGGCTGATCAATATTTCATGTTGATTTGGCAGACCTTGGCATGGTCTTCATCTGAGGCTGGTTCAAGTCATACGTTTTGGGTGAGCTTTGAGTAGGTTTCCTTGCAAGCAGAGAGGCCTATTTCTTCCAATCCTTGCTTGATGTGATTGTGTTGGCTCATAAGAATTGCATTGCCTTCAAATTCCATGAGCATCCTTAGGATTGTGTTCAGAGAATGGGAGGTTGAGTTTTTGAATCAAGTAAAAAAATTGTTCTTGAAGGAGTCGGAGTTGCTGACATGGATCAGATTGTCAAAATGGAAGTATAGAACTTCCCCAGAGTTGGAGTGGACATAGAGACATGGGTCACTGGTTGACTTGCGGAAACCTTGAGACTTGATCCAGGTGGTGAGTGTTTTGTGCACATTCTGTGGGGATTTTCTGAGACTGTATAGGGAATTTTTGAGCTTGAGGTAAGGTGATTTACAGTTAGATCATTCAGGAGTTTTAATTATTACAGTTTCATTCAGGGGGGCATGGAGAAATGCTCCCTTCACATGAAACTGAGTAAAAGTAATTTTCTCTTTTAGACCGTAGAGTAGTGCAAGTTGGAGTGATAGAAGCTTGCTTTTTGGTGCCCAAGATTTGTCAAAATCCACTCCATGTACTTGACCAAACCCTTGGACACATAACCAAGCTTTTTATTTAAGGAGCTTGCCATGAAAGTTTTCTTTCACCCAAAGTACCCAGATGGTGTTGAGGACATTATCCGGAGTGTCATAGTATTCTTCCCAGCATTCTTGAGATTTGATCAATTCTAATTCAGCTTCAGAAGCCTTCTTCCACTTTGTACATTCCAGACATTTGTGTTCTGCATTGTAAGAGGGAGGCTTGTAATAGTTATGCAATCCATAGCATTGAGGTTTTCAAAGTTTTTGTTGTGGCCTTAGATTGATTCCTTGGGGAATGGGTTTGGCAGTAGGTGTTTGAGTAGGCTTGGGAGGAGGAGATGTTGAGGGGTTTAGATCTTTGTGATTGGGGTCAGATTCAAAGAGATAAGCATCAGTTTCTCTGGTGGAGTACTTTTTGTCTACATTTGAGAAGTCTGACTCATTCAAGTCTAGGTGGGGTTGTGAGAAGAAGTCCAAACCCGGGGATTCAAGAAGCAGAAATTCATTTGGTTCATTTTTGAGTAACTGTATGTGCTGACTTTTGATGACTGCGGCAAGCAGGTTCAGAATGAGGTAGGAATGAAAGGTGGGGTTTTAAAAAACCAAGATTCCTTCCAATCCTTTTTTGTCAAACTTTTGTCCTTTTTGGACTCAATTTGCAGATAGATCATGGAGGAGCCTATGGGTTGAAATTCATTAGCAGGGAGACTCTTACCAAACATGAGTTCCCATGGAGAACCTTTTCTGGGAATTTGATTGAGTCCAAGGCAGAAACTCCAAGTGAAAATTTTCCACTAATTCTTTGGTAGTCTTTAGGAGGAGAAAATGGTTTGAGATGATTATATGATAGTTCTGTTAACTCTTTTGGCTTGGCCTTTATTTTGGGAATGTTAGGGTTCTGAAGTTTGGAGTTTGATATGTTTTGTTTTGGCAAATTCCTTGAGCATCAAGTTAGTGAAGTTAGTTCCCTTGTCTGAGAATATTTTGGTTGGATAGTGATTGAGTTTCTTGTATTCTGTTTCAAGGATTTTTATGACAACCTTGGGGGTCTTCTCTTTGGAAGTTAGAGGGAAAGACAATAAGTAACTGGAAAAGTTATCAATAAGGGTGAGGATGTAGTGGTGGCCAGCTTTAAACTTAGGTGTAAAAGGGAAAATCAGGTCAAGATGAATTTTTTCTAGAGGTCTAGTAGCTGGTTTGGATACTCTGGTGAAAGGATATCTTTTGATCTTGCTTCTGACGCAGATCTTGCATTGGAATTTGAGCAGCTCTTCATTTGCAAAGAGATTCTTCAGGAAAGGTTTTAGGGTGGAGATTGAGGAATGTACGTACCTTTTATGGATTTCAAGGAAAGAGTAATATTCCTTGAATGAGGAGGCTTGAGATTGCTTCATGAGGTTGACCATGTGATTCTCTCCTTCGGTTAATGGTTTTTCTATGAAATATAGGTTGTCTTGAATTAGGCCTTTAAGCACGGGTTTTTCCTCTTGAGTGACAAAAAAGCTGTCTTGTTTCTGAGTGAGATTACAGCATTTCTTGGCAAGGAGGCCAGGACTGATCAGGTTTAAAACAATGTTGGGGACATACATGCAGCTCTTGAGGGAGATGGCTTAATCTTTCCATTATAGTCTGACCATCCCACTTCCAATTATTTTGAGATTGGCTTCCAAATTTCCGGTTTTAATTTCTTCTGGCTCTTCTTGGAGATTGATTGTAGTGAATAACTTGAGGTCATTGAAAATTTGAAAATTTTCTCTGGAGTCTGGTAGGAGATTGGGATTATTATCAGAGTTGATCCAGAGGTTCAGTAGTGCGTGATAATTGATAGTAGGATTTTTATTAGTTTTGTGTTTCCACTTGTTCTGTTGCTTGATCCACAATTCTGGGGTGATTTGAGGGTCCAAATTGAAGCAGGAGGATCCCAAATGAGGGGAATTTGGGTTGTGGTACCATTCCTTACATCTCATTGTTGTTGGATCTTGTTTTGGTTGCTACCAGTGAAACATCAGTGGATGTTTTGCTTGTCTTTGGTTGCACCTGTCTTTCATTCTTGTATTTAATGAGATGGTTTAATAAGATGATTGAATAAGACATTGAACATAAGACATTTTTCTATGTGAATTATTTTTTGTTTGGGTTTCTCAAGGATAGGTGGAAACTTGAAGAGGAGCAGGTAAGCTAGTATATCTTTGTGTAATTAAATTCCAACATTGGTCATCCTTGTTGTTTCTCTTTTAATCTCAGTGACAAAATCCTTGATGGGGTTTTTTCTGAAGGTGGGGTGAAGAAAGTGGTTGAAGAAACTCACTCTGTTAGCAGTCTCTGAAGAGGTGAATCTATGGGTGATTTTTTCCCAAAGTAGTTTTGACAAGGAGATGTTAGAAGAGTTGACAATTTTAGCGTGGGTTGTGCTGTCCATTTTAGAGAGGATGATTACTTGAATTTCTCTGCCTTGCTTAGTCAATAGTTGACCATAGTTTCTAGTTATAGCATCCTTGATGTCCTTGAGATCAAACAAGATAAGCATCTTTTAGAACCATATCAAATAGTTCTCTTTGTTGAGAGGAGGTATTGCGTTGACAGATTTCTTCAATGCCACCTGGTGGAAGTAATTGGCTGCTCCTGTTGCTTTGTTCATGGTTTGAGGGGTTCAGGCTGGGTTTCTGGAAAAACTTTGGATTTTAAATTTGTAAATATATGAATATATTCCTTAGAACTTATAACCAACCAGCTGAGGTGATCAAATATAGAAAACATGAAGTAGGTAAGAAACTTAGAAGTGAATAAAGAAATAAAAAGAGGATGAGGGAGAGAGAAGATCTGGGTCCTACAGCTGACGCTGTTGAGATAGATTAAGAGAGGCGACAGAGTCTGGGAAGCATGTAGGGAGCAAACTTGGTCAAGATTGAGAGTGGGATGGATTGATTTTACTTGAGATTCAGATTTTGAGAGAGCCTGAGAGCTCAAAGGTGTAGGAGTCTTACCAGGCAGTTATTGGTTGGAGATCATACAGCCAAGAGAAAGGACAAGTATTTGGGAAGATGATGGCGGAGCTTGAGGAATTGAGTTGGTGGTAAAAGGGTGAATTGTGATATTTTAATAGGAAAGGAAAAGTAGAAAAGAAAATTAAAGAGAAAGAAAACAACCGGAAAAAGAAGAGATTTGGTAGAACGGTGTGGTGACCAAAACTGTACACCTCAGGACCACTGCGGGAAAAATCAAATTTTTTATGATTTTTTTATACTCATCATTTATCATCAAAAAAAAAAATCAAATTCCTTTTCCTGAATCAGCTCCCTCCAGCCTTCAGATCCTGCTGCTTCCCCATCTCCCAGCGGTTTAGGGATGGGTCCCTGGGGTGTCCAATTCCCCAGGTCTTGCGTTCAATCCTTGTCCTCCTTGCCTTGGTCCTTTGTTTTTCCAAATGAACTGTTGAAGACCCTCTCCGCTTGATCTTGTCCACCTCTCAAACTGGCTTGGCTTGGCGTAAACCTTGCCGGCACCGGCATTGCTGTTGACATTGAAAGCAATGGGAATTTGCACTCCCAATTATTCCCCACCCATCCCATCATCAAATTCCAAGAACTACTCACCAATCTCCAACTTAACCTCCCTCCCTCACCACTCACTCTGATCAAACAGAATCACTGACAACCATCCAAGCATCTGATCTCCTTCCCATCCATCAATTACTCTCCTGCAACATTTTCTCATTATTTTTCCATCCACCACCGCCCCCATCATCCAATCTGGTAACCTGTGCAAGGTCATTAATGGGAACAACCTCCATCCCCTGACCCAATTGGTTGTTCCCACAACCAATCTTGCACTCCCATCTCCCACATTGGATGGTCATCCAACCATCAAACCAACCATCCCCACCCAAGCTTCCTCCTCCAATCATCACCCCCCGCTGCCACGTCCATCTCAACCGTCTCCAGCAGCTGTCCAAACAATCTCACCCATTGCCCTCCTCTGGCCCCTCTTGCACAATCATCTGCGGGCAGCAATTACCAGGGCCCGTCAGCCTGTCTGCGTGGTTCTTCACCCCCATCTCTCCTGCCCGTTGTAAGACTCCAAACGGTGCTAAGCCGTGGCAGTTCTGTGGAGGGGAAAGGTGCTGTTTAGGCTGCCCTCCTAGGAGTTACAATAATATTTAAATGTAACCGGAATCAAGGTCCAGAACCTTATGGATGAGAAATCAAACTAAGGGAAGAGGATAAGAGTTGTTGGTAGCGATGGAAACAACACTATCTGAGGCAAGATGGTGCAGGGAAAGACTTGAACAAATAAGTCAAGGTTTGTTCAGAGTTCAATAGAACAAGGCAGTTGTAAGTAACAACGCCCACAAGCTAATAACTCTGGTTGTCAGCAGCTGATTAGGAAAGATCAACTCAATCCCAACCAACCTCCAGGTTCTCAATGAACCTGCCCAACTCTCTGCAATCAAGCGCTTGAAGGGTACCAGATAACTGTGGGAGGCTGAACAAAACAAAAGCAATTTGTTTATGAAGCTCTAGAAGCCAATCAATAACAAATTTGAGCAAGAATATCCCAACACTTCTCAAGGAACTCAAGAATAGCGTGGCGAAATTCAACCTCAAAGAAGAAGGGAGGTATAACACTCCAGGTTTTAAGCTTAATAAAACCTCTTCAATCAAACATGATTGGCTTCAGAAAGATGATCAAGGAGAGATCAAGACCAGTATGGTCGGAAAAAGGGATCAGAGTGGTATAACACACTCAAGAATTCAGGCAGACAGGAATTCTTCTTCAACCAGCAAGGCTATTGGTTGGTGATAAGGATCAAGGTCACAAAGGACAGAGTTTGAGTATGGAGGCTCAAAGGATCAAGGGGCAATCATAGATATACCCGGATAATTTGCTCAGATAAGTGGGGAAGGATGCCCACAGATAAATTGATTACTGATGATGGTTTCATAGGATGCTGGGATCCTCTGATGATCTGATGCTCTGATGCTGGGCCAAAAGGCAGGGGAGAGCCCCTCCTTTTATAGAAATGAGGCCCTGTATACTATGTACAAGTGATACTACACATAGGTGCGGAAAAAAAATGAAAACAAAAAAAAAAAAAAATTACATGAGGGGAAAAAAAAGAAATGTCGCCCGCGTCGAGAATGACCGCGGGCAACAAGATGGACACCCGTGACAGCGGTCGCGGGTGTTGACAACGGTTGTCGTCGCCCAATTGGCGGCGACAACGGGGTGAAAGTTCCGACGGCCGCAAGCGGTTGCTCGCGGTCGTCGGTTGGATCGGATGATGGGCGAGGAGGGCTAGGTTCAAGGAAGAGTTGGAGTTGATGAGGAGAGTGGGTGGAAGGGTAGTGGTAGTGATCTGGATCGCCACGGCCACCGTCATGACGGTCTTCGTTGTGATCAAAACAAGAGAGGTTCTGACGATCGTCTTGGGGGTGTGTGGTATGAGGACTAGTTCTGATCGCCAGATCTGGAGGCTCACTCGAGCGCCTAGGGTGATCGTGGGAGGGATCTCTGGCGGCTGAGAGATGACTGGTTGGAAAGCTACTATGAAGCTCAGGAGGAGGATCACAAGGACTAGTACTGGGGGAGTGAAGATGTTGGTGATCGTGGGTGGATGAGGATCAATTGGATAGGGTGGGACTAGCAATCAAAGGCCGAGGAGGATCTGATGAGGGGGGGATCAATCGGAGACGGCGTTGGAGAGCTTTGACGTTGAACAAGAACCTGAAGACGTTGGCGTAGAGTTGAGCGTTCTTATGAGGACCGAGGAGTTGGTAGATCTGTTTGTTGAGCAAGAGAAAGTTGAAGAGATTCGTGGGAGGCCAAAAGGGGGATTCAATGACGAGATGGAGAGCAATGAGTTCAATGACTTCCAAGGGTAGATTGGTGATCCTGATCAAATGAGCCATGAGGAGTGAGGTTGGGGATGGAATGGAAGAATTGGAGGACAAGAAGGGATCGTCGAAAGTGGTTCGACAATTGCTTGTGTCGCCAAAAGTCAGGGCCGCAAGGGCGAGAAGTGGGAGTTGAACATAGGAAGAGAAGAGCAAAGCGGGGGGACAGGCAAGAGGCCTGTCCTAGACCGCTAGGACAGGGAGGAGTTGAGAGATGGGGGGAAATGAAGGTAATCATAAGGGTACAACTGAAAAATATTTTTTTTTTTTTTTTTTTTTTTTTTTTTTTTCTTTTTTTTTTTTTGTGGTGTCCCAGATTGGTCACCACACCGTGCCCATCATTGGCATGGGCTGGTATCTCTCCATCACTGCTCATCCTTTTTTCTTTCCTCCACTTTATTTTTTTTGGGGTTGTTTTCTCATCAGTTTCCTTTTTGTTTTTTCTCATTTCCATTTAAAAAAAAATTCAAATTGTGTTTTTTTCCGCTCTATGTGTGTTATCATTGTACATAGTCTATAGGGACCCATGGCCCATAAAAGAAGGGACTCTTTCCTACCTTTTTCTGAATCATCCATGGGAGTGTGTGCATATGTCCCCCCGTTATCATAGTAATCTATAATCATTATCCTGGGTATATCTTTTGGTTGCCCCTTGATCCATTTTATCCTGAGTCTTTGCCCCCCTGAGGCCTGATTCTTATCACCAACCAATAGCCTTTCTGGTTGAAGAGAATTCTGTCTGTTGAAATTCTAGAGTGTGTTACACCACTCTTAGATCCCTTTCTCTGAACATACTGGTCTTGATCCTTTCTTGATCATCTTTCCCAAGCCAATCATGTCTGATTGAAGAGGTTTTATTGAGCTTAAAACATGGAGTGTTATACCTCCTTCATTTTTCAAAGTTGCATTCTGCCAGCCTACTCTTGAGTTCCTTGAGAAGTGTTGAGGTTATTCCTGTTCAAATTGGTTTCTTTTTGCTTTTAGAGCTTCTCAAAACATTGTGCTTTGTCTTGTACCGCAACCCTGAGTTTTATGGTACCCTTCAAGCGCTTGATTGTGGAGAGTTAGGCGGGTTCATTGAGAACCTGGAGGTTGGTTGGGGTTTGAGTTGATCATCCCCAACCTTCTGCTGACAACCAGAGTTATTAGCTTGTGGGCGTTGTTACATACAACAGCCTTGTTCTTTTGAACTTCAAAAAAACTTAAAACTTCTTTTTTTCAAATATCTCCCACATAAACTTGCCTCAGATATTGCTGTTCCATTGCTACTGACTCTTATCAAACTTTATCCTTACTACTTGATTCCTAGATTAAAAGTTCTGTAAATTGATCTTGGTTACATCTAAATATTTTTAAAACACTCAGGAGGTCAGCCTAAACAGGAACTTTCCCCTCCACAGAACTGCCATGGCCTAGCACCGTTTGGAGTCTTATATTTTCTCCCCCAGGCCGGGATCAAACCAGAAACCTTGGGATTTACAGTCCCAAACTTGAAGAATCAACTTTGACATCCAATCCAACTTTTTTTTTCTTTTTTTTATTATCATCCAGATCTGATCCATGGAGGCAACTTCTTCCAGAAGTAAGTCCTCCCAATTGTGCACCATCTGGGAAAGATCCTTCTTGCCTTTTTGTGAAAACTCTACTCTTGCCACACCTGTGAGCCACATAGTAATTCTGCTCTTTGGATCTATTAGGAAATCTTCTCTTCAAGATGGAATCTACTGGTACCTCCTCCTCCTATTTTCGGGTCACGATGGTAAAGATCAAGCCGCAAAACAAGAACTTAGGCTTCAATCAAACAAATTTCAAACAATGATTGGACTCCTATGAGATGGCTCCTGAAGTGGATGGTGCAAGTGAACATGATATGGCTTATCAGTTACAGTTTTTTATCTCCTCTGATGAAGTTATGGAAGTGATAGAATTGTTTGATGGATTTGAAACTCATAAATGGGGGCTCTTGAAGGAGGCTATGAAAGCTTATTGGGGAAAAGTAGATGTGGCTAGGTTTACTTTACAGGACTTGGATCCTCTGGTTTCTCAATGGATATCCAATGGTGGTGTCTCTTCAGCCTCTGATCATCAATCTTTTAGAAAATCTTGGGATCCTATTCAGTCTTACCTCATCAGAAACAATAAAATTGACATGGTGGACAAAATTTGAGTTTTGTTTTTCCAGTATTTTTTCTCCAGGAGTGCAGGAAAGGATTAGAGATGAATTAGTTAAATCCGGATCTATTATTACTACTAGAGATAATCACTTCAAGATCCCTGTTTTCTGGTTGTAAGGAGTGCAGTGGATAAAGTGATGAAAGGTCAAACAGCTCTTACTTTTGAAAAAACTAGAGTCACTGAACCAGTACATGCTCTTTCCTTTAAAGAGTCTAATGAAATAATGAAAAAGATGGAAGCAAATTGTAGACCTAAACCAAAGTCCCAGGCTAATAAGGAAACTTCTACCATAGATGAGATCACTAAATGACTTCAGGCCTTTGAAAAAACATTTTATCAGAAAATTTCTTCTCTAGCTACTCCTAAACCTTCTAACTCTGTTCCTAAAACCACTCCAGTCTGCTATTACTGTCATAGAGAAGGCCATGGTACTGGGAGATGTCCTGAACTCCAGAAGGAAAAGGAGGAAAAATTGGTGGATCAGAAGGGAAACAATTTCTTTCTTCCTAATGGTGCTTTGATCCCTTTTGATTTGTCTCATCCAATCCATCATGTGGTGGCCTCTTATCAACCACCAACTTTCAAGAAGGCATCTTTGGTCTCCTTGGATTTTCAATCATCCTTTAGCACTTTATAACCTTGGTATCCTCCAGCTGCCACTTCTTCCAGCTTCTCTGGAACTTATCAGTCTTATCCAGCTAGGAAATTCCATGAGTAACCCAAACCTCACAAGTCTCCCCCATTTCCATCTTCAATCCTTTGAAAACCCATCACACGTTGATCCTCACCAGAGCCCCCTTCCTCTGATGTAGAAGAAATGGAAGTGGAAAGGAAACAACTTATGGAAAGTTTCCAGGACCACTCTGATCCTCCTCCTGTTTAATTGGTCCAAATGCCTCAAACTTCTGATCCTGATCCAGTACCTGCTCAACCTGATCATCCTCCCTCAACCTAGCCCAAAGTTTGATTCAAGAGGAGAATTTCCAAGTATCATCCCAATGCTGTGGAAGGAGTATTAAGGAAAATCTCTGATAAAAAAATTCCTGATCTTTCTGTGGCTGAACTACTGTCAATCTCTCCATCTGTGGCTGAAGGGATGAAGAAATGGGTTTCTTGTTGACAAGTGGAGATTGGTCCAGAAAAATTAAAAGTTTCTTCTGGTACTTTGATGGAGGACTCTGGTGGAACAGATCCACCTTCAGATGACAAATTTTATTCTTGTCCTCTTGGTTTCCTCTCCTGCTGTCTTGGTGAATCTGCTAAAATGGTTTCTCTTCTGGTGGATTCTGGTTCCCAGCTCAATTTAATTTTGGATGTCATGGCCTTCAAACTCAAACTCAGCCCAAGGGTCAGCTTTAACTCTGCTTTTTATGGTATAGGGAATCAGTCATGCAAATTAGTTGGTATTACTGAGGATTTCCCAGTTTGAATTGGACAAAATATTTTTGGCACTTGTCATTTCTGGATTACTTGTTTGGATGGACCTATGATCTTGGAAAGACCTTTCTTAATAGATTTTTGGTGCAACCCCAATGTTTTCTGATCAAGTTGGGGAGAGAATTCTTCTCCCTGATGCTGATGGCAGGAAGATTGAAGTCCCCCTTTGCTCCTTGGATTCTTGTTGTTGGGAACAAGATTTTCCTGGTTATCCTTATAAATTGGTTCTGAAATGGAAACAGAAGGACACCTCTTCTTCCTCTCATTTTTTAGATTAGTTTGTCCTACTAAAAGTTGTAGTTATTCCCAGCCTCAGGCTTCAACTCAAGGATAAACTTCTGTCTCAGAGTCATATTTTTCTTTTTCCTCATCATTTCCTTCTCATGCAAATAAAAATAAAATTCAAAAACATTAAAAATCCAAAAATCCTAAAAAAATTTCTTCTCTCTTTGGATCTGTTGTCTCTTCTTTTCCTTGTTATTTTCAGCCTGATCATTTTTCTCCTATTCCGATTTTGAATCTCTGCAATGATTCTAAAATAGATCCCAATCTTGATTCTCTTCTTGGTGGTTTTGGTATGAAGGAGTATGGCCTTAAGTGGAGGCAATTTGGGGTAGAAGTAAGTCCTCCCAATTTTGAACCATCAGGGGCTCCTACTACTGTCATTTTTGAAACCCTACCCTGTGCCACACATGTGAGCAATGCGTCATCTTTTGGATTGTCTTTTATGGAAAAGGCACCTTTCAAGGACGTTGCGGAACATCAAACTTGGAATATGTTGGAGCTTGTTCTCAGCTTTTGTAGTCAGGTCTTGCGGGTCAATGCTTGGAGGAAGCAAGGATTTCTCTTTTTTGCCACTAAGTATAAGCCAGTTGCAAAAAATGTTCAACCAGTCAACCAACCAATGCCTTTCAACAACAATCCTCCTTTTATGTGCCCTCCTCTATCTTGTGATCCTTACTGTGGTTTATCTTGATCTCTCACTGGTCCATTTGTTCCTTGTGGTTGTGTTACTGAAGAATATCTGAAGGTGGTCAACTTTGGTCCAGATGGATTGCTTCTTCCTGTTGAGTTAAATTTGATCAAAAATTTCTTAGCTCTTAGAGAAAAATATATTGCTTTGTGTGAAGAAGCAAGAGGTCTCTTGAAAGAATCCTATGGCCTACCTTGTATCATTCCAGTAGTAGAAAATGATCCCTGGCAAAAGAAAAAGATCACTATCCCTGCTGCTAAGGTCAATGATTTTGTCAAGTTTCTCCACAAACAAGTCCGTACCGGTTTATATGAGCAGTCAAATTCCAGCTATTCCAGTCCTGTATTCTGTTTCCTCAAAAGTAATGGTAAACTTAGAATAGTTCATGATCTCCAGCCTCTAAATAAGGTTACTATTAAATACTCTGGTATTCTCCCTGATACTGAAGAATTTTTCAAATCTTTCTCTGGGAGAGCTTGCTATGGTCTAGGTGATATTATGGGTGGCTATGAAAAAAAATCCTTAAATCCAATTTCTTGTTCTCTCACTACTTTCAATACTCCTCTTGGTTGATTCCAACTTACTTTTTTGCCCCAGGGTGCCACCAATTTGGTTGTAGTCTATCAGGCTCAGATGGTTTGGATCCTCCAGGATGGAATCCCTGATCATGCTGGTATTTTTATTGACAATGGCAGAATTAAAGGTCCAGTTTCTGAATATAACAATGAGCTCTTACCTTGGCACTCAGGAATCCATTGATTTATCTGGGAATATGCAACCACTTTGGAAAGGATCTTGTTTTGAATCAAGGAGTCTGGTCTCACTTTCTCTGGATCCAAATTGGCTGCCTGTGTCCCTGCTCTGGAAATTATTGGTCATGTGGTCTGCAAGGAAGGAAGAAGGATGGCTCCATCCAAATTCAACAAAATCCTCTGTTGGCCCACTTCAATAAATCCCACTGAATTCAGAGGGTTCTTAGGTGTTGTCATTTATGTTTGTATCTTCATCCCTTCTCTATCCAAAATCTGTATTCCCTTGCATTGCTTAACCACGAAGGATGCTGAATGGCTTTGGACCCAGGCTTGTGAACAATCATTTCAGAAGCTCAAAAAAATTTTTGGGAAAGACATTTTCTTGATTAAGATCACTTATGGACCTGGAGCTGGCAAGATCAAGATGGCTGTGGATTTGAGTGATCAATCTGTTGAGGCTTTCCTTATCCAGGAAGACAAAAATGGTTTGGATTTTCCTGATCTTTATGAATCTCTCCTCTTTTCAGATGTAGAATCTAGTTACTCCCAGCCAAAACTGGAACTTTTATGTGTGGCCCAAATGTTGAAGAAGCTCCAGAATATTCTCTGGGGTCAACACTTTGAGTTACAAGTCAACGCACAATCCATCATTGAAATGATCAATGCCCACAGCCTTCCAAACGCTCCCATAACTCATTGGGTGGCTTTTATCCATTTTTTTATTTTGATATTGTTCATAGGCCTATAAAGGCTTTCACCATTCCTGACAGGTTATCTCAACGTCCTATTGGAGATGAAGAATTGGATGTTTGAGTTGATTTTGACAAGGAGGAACCTTTTATTCAACCTGTCTTCAGATTTTACTCTAAAAATTATTCTGGCTTCCAGCAAGGGTTCTGGCTTAGACTAGATCAGTACCTTTCCACTCTCCAAAGACCTCCTGATCTCTCAGCTAAAGATTTTTGATCCCTTCAAAGAAAGTCCTCCAAATTCTTTGTAAAAGTTACTAGGCTTATGAAAAGAGGCAATTCTTGTGCCCTTATTGTTATCACTATCCCTGCTAAACAAGATTTGATCTTGCAAAATCTCCATGAAGGACTTGGTCATTGTGGGGAAATGGAAACTTATAAACAAATATCCAAAAAATTCTGGTGGCCATCCTTGAAGAAATCTGTCTCTCAATGGTGCAAGAGTTGTGAGGTCTGTCAGAAACATGATCTTAGGTACCCAGCTGAAATTTGCTATCCAACTGGGGAGTCCACTGTCTTTGGAAGGATTGCCATGGAGGTGGTTCATATTAAGGCTGGTGGAGCTAAGTACCTCATTGTTGCTAGAGATTATTTTTATGGATGGGTTGAAGAAAAATTCCTTAAGAACCTCATCTCTGAATCATTAGCAGCTTTTCTCTATGAGACTTGGATGATGTGCTATGGCTTGGCCCAATTTTATTCAACTGATGGTGGCTCTGAGTTTGGTGGCAAATTGGCCAAAATAATCCAATTTCTTCCTGGTCAACATAGGGTTACCACTCCTTATTATCCTGAAGGTCAAGGCATGGTGGAAAGAGGCCATGCTCCTTTGAAGGCTGATCTTTTCAAAACGGCTGGTGAAAGTGGGAAGAATTGTTGCAAATTTCTTCCTCTGGTCCTTTTATCTGATAAAATTTAAACCAAACAAACCACTGGCTTCTCACCCTAGATAATTTTCTTTGGTCAAAGGGCTGTCATTCCTCTGGATCTGGAAATGGAATCTTGGTTAGGTAGTTCTTGGGAACAGGTTTCTTCTACCACTGATCTATTAGTTGCCCAATCTGAGCAACTGGAGCGGAGTGGGGATGTTTGCAGTGAAGACTATCAGAAGATGATGGAATCCAGAGAAAAATTGGTTCAGTATTGGGAAGAAAAACATTCAAAGCAGATCAGGGACTCTTTGAATCCTGGTGATCTTGTTTTAGCTTATAATTGATCCTTGGAAACTCAGTGGGGAAAGATTTTCTCTAATTGCTGGATTTTTCCTTATTGGGTGGTCTGCCAAGTCAAAGGTGGATTGTATGTTTTGGAAGAACTGGATGGTACTCAGATGGCCAGGAGGTTCTCTGCTGATCAATTCAACAAAATTTCATTGTTGTGGAAGCAGCTTAGATCAGAAGTAAGTCCTCCCAATGTGTGCACCACCAGGGTCATCTGCTGCATCTTTGTTGTAAAACTCTACTTTATGCCACATATGTGAGAACCTGGGACCCTTCCTTTGTTTATCTCCAACACTTCTAGGATTTTTTTTGTTAGGTGGATAAATATTTTTTTCTCCAATCACCCTCAAGATCAAATGGCCTTTTTTTGGGGGGGTCCAATCATCTTTCTTTTCTTTTTTTTATATGTCATCAAACTCAGATGCAGACTAGGGACAGTCTGTAAGTTGGGGAGAGATTTGGTGACCAAAACTGGACACCTCAGGACCACTGCGGAAAAATTAAATTTTTTATGATTTTTTTATATTCATCATTCATCATCAAAAAAAAAAAAATCAAATTCCTTTTCCTGAATCTGCTCCCTCCAGCCTTCAGATCCTCCAGCTTCCCCATCTCCCAGCGGTTCAGGGATGTGTTCCTGGTTTGTCCAACTCCCCAGTTCTTGCGCTCAATCCTTGTCCTCCTTGGATTTGTCCTTCGTTTTGCCAAATGTGCGGGTGAAGACCTGCTTGGCCCAATCTTGTCCACCTCTCACACTGGCTTGGCTTGGCATAACCCTTTATGGCACCAGAATTTCTGTCAAAATTGAAGGCAATGGGAATTCACACTCCCAATTGTTCCCCACCCATCCCATCATCAAATTGCAAGAACCACTCACCAATCTCCAACTGAACCTCCCTCCCTCACCACTCAGGCTGATTGACCAGAATCACTGACAACCCTCCAAGCATCCAATCTCCTTCAAATCCATTGATCCTCCACCCATTGATTACTCTCCCGCAAAATTTGCTCATTCTTTTTTCCATCCACCACCGCCCCCATCATCCAATCTGGTCACCCGCCGGAGTTTGGTCATGGGAACAACCTCCATCCCCTGACCCAATTGGTTGTTCCCACAACCAATCTTGCACTCCCATCTCCCACACCCATTGGTTATCCAACCATCAAACCAACCATCCCCACCCAAGCTTCCTCCTCCAATCATCACCCCCCGCTTCCATGTCCATCTTGACCATCACCAGTGGCTGTCCAAACAATCTCACCCATTTTTCTCCTCTGGCCCCTCTTGCACAATCTCCACAGGAAGTGATTGCCAGGGCCCGTCAGCCTGTCTGCGCAGTTCTTCACCCGCAT
>CM062628.1:44696484-44943984 GCA_025617555.3 Puccinia polysora
TTTTTTTAAACCACCCCATTACTAGGGACCATTTGAGGGGGTGCTGGCCCACCAGGGAAAAGATACCTTTAAATTTTTCCTTGTGTTGAGAGGTTGGAATCAAAAAAGATCTGTAGAAAGCTTCCCATCCATTTGTTTGAAGATTGAAAGTAGCCACAAAATGTTCTATTCCAAATTTGAATATTTTTTGAGAAAGGCAAATTACTGGAGTCAATTTTGTACTTGGAAACTAAAATATATTGGGTAATGAATGGTGAGTTCATTTCTTGGGGTGTGAAGTATTCCTGGAAGCAAATTTTATGGGATTTTTTTGGTTAGGATTGGGAAGAGGAGGCTCCTGCCATTCCCATGGTTTAACTCAGGTGATATTATTGGTTTCATTGTTTGTTTTTTCACTGGTAACCTTGCTCAAAAAAATCAAATCAATTTTTTATGGCTGTTTTTTCATTTTCATGATTGAAAAAAACCATTGAAAGAATTTAATCTCTGGTTGAAACAAAAGGCGGGGGATTCAAATATTTCCTAATTTTCAAAATTTCATTTTTGTAAATGTTGGTTCCAAGTAATTCCATTTCAAAAAATATGTTTGATATATGGGTAAGTTGATCAGATGATTATCCTTCCATGGTGGAAAGTTTTAAAGATATCTCATCCTAGAAATCAAATTTTCAGGACTCATCCAACAGCTCAAATTTTCAGGCCTGAGTAAAGAGGTTGAAGTTCTGCTAGAATTTTCCAAAATAAGAGGAATATCCTTGTAACTTTAGAGGCTGCAGAGTTTTGATTTTTTTTTTTGAGAATTTCAGCATTCCAAAAACAAGTCAAGAAATGTTTGCAATTCCCTTAGTCAAATTTTCAATATCAAATTTTAATTTTTAATTTTTCAAAGCTTTTTCATGTAGTTTAATTTTTTTTTTCTAAAAGCTTCTGCTTTTAAGTATTCTTGGTATGATGAAAGGTAGAATTTTCACTGGTTGCATTTTAAGTTTACAAATCATGGTAAATACCCAGTTTGGCATAGGAATTTATTTTAGGAGTAAAATCAGCTCCAGTTTCACCAGGTATACTCTGTTCAATAGAAGTAGAGTTTTTCCTGTTCAGGCTGGGTACCATTGAAGTAAAATAAAACTAAGATAGTGTAAAGTTAAGATAGGAAGGCTTTCAAAATGTAGAAAAGATTGGTTTGAGGATTTATGATTGTTTATTTTGGGACCCAAAAGGCTTGGACTTCATAATTTTCAAACTCTTTCACAACTAGATAATTCTTAATTTTAAAAATGTTTCACAAATACATTTTAAACACTATGTGAAATATGGTAGGCCATTTTTTCCCTTACTTATCAGATTTTTCAGTAGAACTTCAAATACATTTTCATCAAAAATAGTCTGTAAGCATAAAATCTTCTGTCTGAGAACAAATTTTTGTTTCCAAAGATGCACAAATTTATTCATGTGATTTGTTCTAATTTTTTTCTTCTGCAGAATTAAAATAAGGGTTTGATACTTTTTCTCATTATTTACAGGTGAATATAGACAGTAAAATTTCTAGAATATAATTGGTTAATCAGGGAGCCAAAGAAAATTTAAATATTTTTTATTTTTGTGTTTCTCTTAGGAAGAGCTTCTAACCAGGAAGAGAAACTTTTTCAGTGGATTTTTTGGGTATTGTATGTAGTATGTTATTGCCTTCTATACATTTTTGTCCAATGGAGAAAGAAGTTATGTCCAAGGATAAAATAATGAAAAAAAACTCTATTCCCAGGATAAAATTGTGAAAAAAAAACTCTATAATCAAACCAATTGGCCTCCTGTACCAACCCAGGAAGGCATGCAGCCTTTTAAATGAATTATTGGCATGATTTCAGTAATAGTTTTAAAATAATCACTCCAATTAGCATGCTTTCCCACCTTAGGAAGGAGTGTGGCCCTTTTAAGGTTTAAAGGGGTTCCTGGAATGGGGGAAAACTCCATTTGATGGAGTTCTGGGCCCCCAATGGCCTGTAAACATGAATTGAGTCCCTGGGAGGCTAAATAAGGCCTGGAAACCCCCTGTGTATCAATCTGGGATAGAAATGTTTGGATAATTTAAATATGAACACCAATTGAGTTAATTTGATATTTGAAAATTCTAGAACACTATGAAAAACTTGATGTCACTTAATCCCAATTGCAATCAAGGAATCTCTGTTTTAAGAGCTGTTGAATCTCCATTTCAAGGTATTCTCATTCTCCAAACAAGTTTTTGGTTCACATTCACTGCATTTTAGCTTGGATAAAGTTGGATGTGAGCTTAGCTGGAGCTTGACCTGAGTGTTGTTGTAGTTTGGGCCTAGGCTCCTTGATGGCACTTTCCAGCAAGGCACATGAAGTTATTTGTGGTGTAAATATCCATTTTTTTCAAGGAATTCAAATCTAAAATCAAACTTGGAAAAAAAACTTCATCCAATGTAAGAAAAATAATAAAGATTATAAAAAATCAATTTCCTTGGAAAAAGTGAGATATGTTCAGTGGAATATAAATAACTTTTTCCCCAACATTCAAAAATATAAAAAAATGCAATATATACCTATTCCATGCTGGGAGTTTGAATTTTTTCAAACATTCAAACAAAAATAACATCCAGCACAAAAATGATTATAAAACAAATATATATAAAAACATAAATTTTGAAGAAAGCTCAGCATTTGTGATTGAATGTCAATAACTTTGCACCAAGCACAATAAATAGTAAAAAATGCTACATATATCCATTTAACAACAAAAATTCAAATATGTAGAAATATTGCAACAAGATATTCATCAAATGAAAATATAAAAGCATTAAATAGAAGACAGTGATTTCTTTGAATAAGAATTGGAATTTCCTGTTAGATTTAGATAAAATACCAAAAACATAAGATAAAATAGAAAAATTCTGTACATAACCATAATCTGAAGTGAATTAAAATCTAATTCAATATTTTTCAAAAAATTAATTCAATAAAATGATAAGAATGATGAAATCAAATTTGATTTCTTTGAATGAAGATTTTAATTTGTGCTGGAATGTTGATATCTTTTAGAAGAAATAAGAAATTATGAAAAAATTCATAATTAAATTATTTAATGAGAGGAATCCAAATATAATTCAAAAAAAAAAATCCATCAGGTGCATGAATGATCAAAGAAATATCAAAAGATTATCTTTTCAATTTATAGGCTTTCATTGTTGTACTTGATGAATTTCTTGTTGAAATATTTCGAAATATTTTACTTGTCCTTATGAAAAACATATACATAGTTTTTTTCTAATATTTTTTGAAGTTTTTTTTCTTTCTAACAGCCCTGTAGTAGTGAATGGCACACCACAGATCAAATTGAGTTTTGTGGACTGGCTCACAATCTATCTGAGTTTTGGACAGCTGTTCACAACTCTGCGGGTTGTGGAGAGAGGTACACAACTTGAATCAACCCACAGAGTTGTTTGAATGGGTTGTGAAATGTGCCACTTGACCCATTTCAAGTCCTTTATAGTTTTTTTAGGATTTTGATTTTATCAGGACCCAAAATTAATTGATAAATCACAAAAATAATGATGGGAACTATCAAAATGATTTCTTTGAAAAAAATCAGTATCTCAGACAGAATTTAAATACCTTTGTAACAAACAGGAAAAATAATTCTAAAATCATACATATACAGATTTCATGAGAGAAATTCAAATATTTTGTAACATTGAAACCAGAATATCATCCAATAAAAAACAAATGATGAGATTTATTCAAAATTTTTGATTGGAAAAAAACTTTCAAGAAATTGGTGGAATTTAAATGAATTTGAACCCAAAATAAAGAAGCATGGAACAATTCTACACATACTTATTTTATGAGGGTAATCCCTTTAAACTGAGAGATTTCAGCAAAGAATTCATTAAATAAAATAACAGCAATATAAAAATCTCTAATTGATTCCTTTGCATAAAACTGATATTTCTGATAAAATGTGGATACACTTCCACCAAACATAAAAAACTATAAAGAAATTCTGAATTATTCATTTTCTGAGAGGAAATGAAATTTTCATAAAAAGTAATAATTAAACTCCATCAATTGAAACAACAACAACAATAATAATAATTAAATTATTCCTTTGACAAAAAAAAATTGTTCTGATGAAACGTAAATAAATCTGTTAAAAATGTGAAAAATATGGAGAAAATGGTAGGTATAAATATTTCATAATTAAAATTAGAATAATTGCAATTTTTCCAACAAAGACTCCATAAATTAGAAGAATGAAAAAAATAAAAAACATCAATCCTTATGATAAGAATCTAATATTTATGATGTAATGTAGATAAGCCTTTAAAAAATGTAAAAAATAATTCAAAAGAATACACTTTTTATTAATATTTCCAGAGAAAAATTCAAAAAAAAAAAATCAAAATTTCAACAAAAATTTGATCAAGGATGGGAGGAAAAGAGATTTAATGATATTGACCTTTTTGGTATAAACATATTAATTATATATATATATATATATATATATTTACATCATTCTTGCACGTTAAGGAATTTTTGTTGAATTAATCAAGAATATTTTTATTCCCCTCATAAAATATGTATATGTAAAATTCTCATTTTTTTGTTACGTGTGGTAAAGAAGTATCTAATTTTCATTTCAAGAAATATGTTTGTGCTATTTATATAGTTATTCTGTTACTTGATAAATTTCCTTGTTAAAATTTGTCAGTATATTTCTATTATCCCAAGAAAATAGGTCAATGTAGTACTTTTCTCTCTATTTTTTATGTTTTTAATAAGGGATTTAAACTCCATCAGAAAACCTGAATGCTTTTCAAATAAATCTTTTTTTTAGATATTATGCATCATTATTTTTTCTTTATGAATTTTTTGTTGGAACTTTTTTAAATTTTTATATTCCCTTATCATATTTTAAATTTTTCTATTTTTCTTTTATTTTTGTTAAAACAGTATTTATATTCTATTTTGTGAAATGAAATCAACTCTTGATCATTTTTCTCCCTTTTCTTATACTGGATTTAGATCTTTTTTTAAATCTGAGCTCAGGTTTTATATCCTTGAAAAAAGATTGTGTCTGTTGTATTTTTTCATGTTAAACTATATCAAGCAATTTTCATTATTTGAATTCCCAAAGGAATTCTATCCCTGACCAAATACACAGGGGGTCTGAGGTTCTTATTTTAGCCCCCCAGGGCCTCAATAAATGTTTACAGGCCTCAATAGGCCCAAAGCATCATAAAGGGGCATGTTATCACACTCCAAGCACCCCTTAGATCCATCAAAGGAATATTTTCATGCCCTGGAAATCTCCTTCAGCCGTAACCCACCTGCAAATTCTTTCAACAGGTGTTTCTCCCACCCCATGCATCTCTTTAAACTTTGAACATCTGTTCAAACCCTCAAATGTCAATCTCATGAATTTTTTAATTTTTTTAGAATCTCTTAACATTGAAATGCTTTCCTGGAGTGGGAAATCATGATAAAAGGCTTCATTTTTACAATTTATTTCTATTTTGGGGCGTATCATAGTTAACAAAACCCGCCATTTTTTAATGGAGGTTTTCAACCCAAATTTTCCATTTCAAACCAGCAATTAAAAATCAAAAAAAAGCCCACTTATTTAACATCAGATGTGTCAGATTTGCCAGAAAATAAATGGTCTCTTTCAGATAAAATACTTAAAGGCTTTCAACGGCTCAACCACACATCCACCCACCTGATAAAACCCTTGTTTCAGCCTCATCTCTTTCTACCTGTGACCTCATTGGAAAAATTTGATTCATTTCTCTCATCTCTTCATTGCTATCCTCATTGCTTCATCTCTCATTCCCTTTTAAATTCATCACTTTAATCAATTTATTGCTCTCATAAATTCCTAACTCTCTTTGATTTATCACTCTCATTGCTTCATCCCTTCATCCCTCTTACTATTTTCAAATGGCCCCTCAGAAAAACTCCCCCCGCAGGTCCTCTAAAAAATCCATTGGACCAAAGAAAACATTCCTCAGGAACTCAAAATCCAAAAATCCTCCCCCATCAGCTTCCAAAGGCTCAAGTCTGCTCAAGAGAGCTTATCACACATTCTAGTAAACTGGCTGAAAATTTCCTCCAACCATGATGCTTGCTTTGGATCTGACAATGAAACACAAGTTGGCCAGACTGTGAATCTTTCATCCAAACAGATGCGGGAGCAATTCAAGAACTATTGATCCAAGTACAAAAAATTCCACTCAATTTCAATATCCACTGGCTTTGGTATCACCAACTACAATAAAGGCAAAGGGGATCAACTTGGTGGTTGATAAGTTGGACCCCATTTTTCCTTTTTATTTTCAAATGGATGAAATCTTTGGGAAGAAGGCCAAAATCACCCTCTTAGCTGATTTTGATGCCAAACAATCCAATTCCATTGATTCTGAGGACTTGGATGTAGATTCTAAGCCAAGCATCCCTGACCCTGATGAAACCTTGGAGTGGCCCCAATCTGTTGTGGAGTAGGATATTCCAGCTCAACCACCTCCAATCATTTCCAAATTGGCATTTATCAACCGTAAAAACATTCCTTGGACCCCTCACTTACTTCTTTGGATTTTTATCTTCCTGGGATTGAATAACTCAACAACTTTGCCAATGAGGAGAAAGTTATTCCACCATCTCCATTACAATCAACATCTGTTAAATTAAGGAAGAAATTAATCCTCTTTTCTGTCTGGTTAATTGTGACTGATTTATATGGTAGAAAAACAGGCTCATTGTTTTCTGAATTTACAAACACTCAAGCCAATGGGGCCTGCCACATCACTTTAAAATGAGAGTAACCATGTTCCTACACAAAACTTGTCTGCAAAGGGAAAGCAAAAGGTCTCCAATTATATCAACATCAACCCTAATAGCTTTCAAAAGAGGAGAAACACTTCCAATTTTTCTGGCTTTGAAGAGATCATGGAGAAGCAAGATTCAAGTAAGTGAGTTTATGTAATCTCCTTGCTTTTGAAATCAAGCTCATTGATATTCCCCCAAAAAAAACAGTAAAAGTACAAATTTAATTCAAAAAAATTTAATTTGAAAAGCAAAAGTTGGATTTTCAACTGGCTATTAATTTTAAAAAGCAGAAATACAAGCGTTTGGCTCATCAAAAAAATTTGGATGCCAAGTGGAAATTGAAAAAGGCTGAGCGGGAGTTTCAAAAAGAGGAAAAGTAGAAGGATTGACAGGAAGAGCAACCGGAAAAGGAGAGGGGGAAACTAGCAACGGAAAAAAAAGATAGTTTTTCAGTAGCCATTGCATATATTGGTAGCAGTGGATCAGCGGAATAAATACATCAAATGAATCAATTTTTTGGGTTGTAATTAAATTTACTTTGTTAAAACTTTTGAGAGTAAAAACAAAAAATTCATTTTCAAATATATATTTGAGGCTATTTTTAAACCCACCAATAAACAATTTTTTTATTTACATTCTTTTTTCTAGAGTATATTTTTCTACTGGTCAAGTCCCTGCAGGTGTTCCAAGTGTTTTTGTTGATTTGCATAGACATGTCCATTCTTGTATGAGTGGCAGTCTCCACAGCAGTAAAGGTACAGTGCTTGTACTTATTTTCTTCCCAAACAATTTGGAAAATACCTTTTTTTTGAAATAAATGTCAAAACCAAGTCATTCAATACCAAATGGCCATCAGCTACTTGATATTTGTCCTCATTGTTGATACTTCATCCATTTGAATTTTTGGTTGGAACCAAAAGTAAAAAGGAATAGGAAGAGATGTTGCCTTTTTTCAATGTGGGGAGAATTGTAGAAGAAATTTTAATTAAAGGTTATGTGGGGGGCACAGTCAAAATGAGTGAGCACGGATCCAAATTCCAATGAAGATAAAGAGGGAATATTTTTTTCCCAAATTTTTTAATGGTTGGAATCATGTGCCAGTCTGGCTAATTTTTGGAAAATTTGGCCTAAAATTAGAGATACTTTGTCTGAATTAAGATTGAGGAGAGTTTACTCTTGAGGAGAAGATTGATAAGATGCTTTCTTCAAATATTGTTGAAATAGTTCAGAAGGTTGCATCAATTTTCACCATCCAATTGCCCACATTTTTCCACCCCAAGAACTTGAGGGACCAACAGTATTGACAAATTCTTTGTGTTGGTGAAGGAAAGTGGTGACCAAGTTGATTTCCTTCTTTTCTTTCTCAGAAATTTTATTCAAATAGAAAAATTAAATCATTTCAAACACAGACTCATTATTAGATTTTTCATGAACAGATACTTTTCCAGAGGAGAAGAAATGGAACTGTTTGATCTTCTGTTTGGCCTAGTCAAACTCTTCAGGGGAGGGTTTTTGAATTTTCTTTTTTTTTTTTGGAAATGATGGTAGGATACAGATCCAAAGCTTTTAGTTTTTTCTCAGACCACAAAACGTTTTCATCAATCCCCCCTCTGCCACTTCCAAAGAGGTTTTAGAATCTCTCATTTGACCCCTCTTTTGCTGACACACCCTCTTCTTGCCACCTCTCTTTATTCTTATCAAATCATTTCCTCCAATCTTGTTCCCTCCCATTCAAATACTTCAATTGGGATGAGGATCAAGAAAGGATTCAATCAATTGTGTAAAATTTTCAGTTTAGTGAGAGAAGAATTTGAAGTGGAGAGAAATGGTGGTTGTAGGAGGAGCAAGCGGTGGAACAATGTGTTGTATTGTTTTATTGCATGGAACCTAAAAAAAATAATAATAATAATAAAAATAAAAAAATAAAAAAATAAAAAAATAAAAAAATAAAAAAATAAAAAAATAAAAAAATAAAAAAATAAAAAAATAAAAATAAAAATAAAAAATAAAAATAAAAAAATAAAAAAATAAAATAAACTAAAATAAAAAAAAATCATTAGTCAGTTATAATCAAGGTAGATGATTAAAAAACATGGAGAAAAAAATACTGGTCAATCTTCCCCCTCCCAAAAAAAAACCAAAAAACCATGGTCAGTCCCTTTTCTTAATCATTGAGGAGGAGGAGGGGAAGGGGGGGCAATCATTTGTGGATCAAACTGCAAGAGAACAATTTAATGTTTGTGGTTTGATTTATTGATCAAACCACTAGAAAGCAATTTCTTGTTCAATTGTTTGATTGCGGTTTGTTTGATTGATCAAACCACAAGAAAAAAATTGTTCACTTGCCATTCAAGGGACAATCAGGAGTAGGAGGAGGAGGGTGGGATTCAATTGATAAAAAAATTAGAAACAGATAAATCTCTCAAAGGGAGGAGGAGGAGGAGGGGTTCTTGCCAAAATTGATGGATCAA
Organism: Puccinia polysora; assembly: GCA_025617555.3. Lineage (NCBI taxonomy): Eukaryota > Fungi > Basidiomycota > Pucciniomycetes > Pucciniales > Pucciniaceae > Puccinia > Puccinia polysora. Next base: position 44,705,802 of record CM062628.1, read on the forward strand.
TGGGGAGCTGAGCAGGAGTAGGATGACTGGGGGGGACTTTGATGTGGAGGTGGATGTTGAGGTGGAGGTGGTGGGTGAGGTGGTTTTGTGAGGAGGATGCTGGAGTGGACTGGTGATTGAGTGGGGTGAGGTGGGTGTTTTGGTGAGTGGTGAGGTATGAGGTGTATTTTTTCTTGTTTTTTGTCTAATTCCACAAAAAAAAAAAACCAAAGTCAGCCTAGGATTGTTGTTTGAACAAGAAAAAAAATAAAATTACTGTGGAATTATTTTTGAACTATTTAAAAAGCACATTCTACTCATCAAATTGAGAAAGTGTGAGGGATAGAATCCACTTTCTCATGGCAGAAGATGAGGGAGAAGATGAGACTGGGATGACTTGAAGGGATTGGGAATATCTTCTTCAAATATTTTTTACCATTCATCTTTGATTTTGGCAAGAAGGTTGTGAATGATTACACAACTGATAATCCAGTTGATGAGGATCTTCATGTCTTTGGAATTTTGAAGCTGATTTTTCATTTCCCTTAAGCTGGCCCATATTCCTTTCAGGAATCCTATTGCATGCTCAATCCAAACCGGTGATTGTGAAAGATGATAGTTGAAATCATTTTTGGCTTGATAATTGGATCAAAAATTGTGGTATGCTGGAACAACAATTTCCTGCTAGCATAAGCTGAATTGGCCAGAGGTTATTGATCTTGGTCAAAGTAGTTCTCTGGTTGTTGCACAATCCGCATCTGATTGAAAAAATATGAATCATGACAATAAACTGGAAGGCCAGCATGCAGGGATATTAACTTCTTGTTGTTATCAAAGACTGGTTGTAGTTCCACAGAGTATCTATACAAACAGATAAAACATATTTTTTCAGTTTTTTAATAAAGTTTTTATCAAAGGCTTTGGAAAATAAATTAATTAATTGCCTTTTTTCCAATAAAAATAGTGGTTGCCATCTAGCTTGGGTTTTTGACTCAAGGGGATAATGGTTCCATAAACAAAACCAATGCATTCAGGAAAGCCTTTGGTCTCCATTACTTGACATATCTCCTTGCTTTCTTATTTGGTTGGCCAAAAAAGTACTGAGCAATGAAAAGATAGGATAGAAATCACAAATCTTTTGTTTTATAAGTCAATGGTTGCATAACTGACTGAGAATAAATTTTCTAATCAATTAATAGCTGCTCCATTTCCAGTTGATCCCAATCTACAAAGAGCAATTTCCATTTGGATAGCTGGAATGCATTGAGGATTCCAAGAATTTTTCTGTAATATGTGGTGGTCTTCAATCATCTTAAACAGTTTCATGAATGAAGGAAATAGAGTTTGGAACAGTTGCTTGAAGTTTAAGTTGGTGAGGAGATTAATCTTTTGCCTTTCATACATAGTTTTGTGGATAGTCTGTCTTCTTTGAACCATTTATTGATTTTCCAACAGAGGATTCAAAGCTAACCAATTTGATTCCAAATCAGAGTCTGAATCAGAGTCAAATAATGAAAAAGTTCAGTCAGCTTTTTTGTGTTTTCAACTTGCTGCTGGGAGGTTTAATTGGAAATCTTCAGAAAGATGGTGATTTGATTTGGGGGTTTGGGAGAATGATTGGATGCGTGTTAAGTAACAGAGATGAGAATTTTGTGATGCAATGGATATGGGATTGGTATGGATTTGCTGAGGTGGAGGTGTGGATGGGTGTTTTTCATGTGATGGATGGTGGATTAATGATGGTGCATAAATGGAATATTTGATGTTTGAAATACGCCATTTACATGAAACATGCCATTTTTAAATACACCAGTTAGAAGGTATGTTTATTTGGGAAACCTGCCATAAAAAATGGCCTGTTTGGTAAAAGAAAATGGTGGGTTTCCAATGGCAGGTTTGCTAACTCTGATAGGCCCTATTCATTCCTTTTTTTAAAGAAGGCTTTATAAATTGTTAAAAAAAACCCAAATTTTTTGAAAGAAAGGTGTGAATTTAGTGATTTTGAAGGTGTCATTATTTTGGGCAAATAAAACCCAAATTTGTCATAAAATAGAAACAAAATCACAAGCTATTAATTCATAAATCCTTTATCTATGAATAAATGAAAATAATTTTCTTTCCCAGAAGTAATTTAAAATATGTTTCCTCCAGCCAACCAAATTTGTGGAGTGGATGGCCTCCAATTACCGGAACCTTTGTGAATCATTCTTTGGAAAATAATCCTGTTTGAATTTCCAATTTTTTTTTGGGATGAAATTCAGTTTATCAAAAGTATACAAAAGATCCTTGATTTTTCTCCCTTAAATCCAGGTGGGCATGCATAAGTTTGATTCCTATGTGGTCTTAGTATTCCATTTCTGAGAGATCATCCAAATGATTTTGAAATACATTAATGCTCCTGTTAACCTTGATTAATTCTTTTCTAAGGGTTTTTTCCACACCAGTTTTCCTCCAGGGACCATTTACTTCAAATAATTAAGGAATTTAGTTACCATTTCCAGTATTTCTTTTGAGTTAAGGCCAAAATTTTACTTTGATAGACTTTATGTAAAAAATTCTCCAATCTTGGTCCCTTCATGAGTAGTTATAGGTGCTGAATTCTATTTTTATTCCTGCTCTGATTTATAATCAGGTTAATTACCTTTACTTCTGGTAGACAGGGTTTCTTCTTCATGTGATTCAGATTTCTGGTTTTCTCTATGCATGCTACTTGATAAATTAAACCTTCTCTTCCTGGGTACATATTCCATTTCTGGTTGTAAAAATGATTTCTCTGTCTGTTGAGGATGTTCATGATCCTCATCAAAATTACTCTGGGATTCTTCAGGAAATATTTGGCACCTTCTCATTCTCAATCACGCTTTAGATTCCTTCATGCTAACTTCTGGGGGTGAACAAGCTTCCACAATTTCTGTTTAGAAGTATACTATAGCATTGGATCTCTTCTCTCATCTTGGTCTCTTCAAAAATTTGACTGTTTTAGCCTTCTGAAAAATTTATTTATTTCTCTTTGAAGTTTTCTTCAACCATTATTAACCCAATGTCACTTGCTAGCGAGTTTCATAAAGAAATATATGATTGAATCTCTCCCCAATCTATGGTTGAAGCTACCTTAATTCTTCAACCAATTTTTTGGTGAAAAGTCACTGTGAAAAATGAAAATTAAATGTGGAGTGGAGCTTTTTTGAAGCTTGAAATCATTTTGGTTGGAGCTTGGACTTAGCTTGGGCATAAATTAGGCCTGAGATCCTTGATAGTACTTTCTAGCAAGTGCCATCAGAACCTTTGTGGTGTTGGCTGTCAAATTTTACTTGTTCCTTGTTGGGAAAGAAATAGTTTGGTCCTTTTATGAAGAATATTACAGATTGGATATATTCAGTTAAATTGGAAAAATTGGCCACATTCTGTAACAGATCCTTTTCATGATAAAATTTGATTGTACATCTGTGGCCTATTTTTTTAACTAAGAGTCTGTAAGAGACACTCATGGCCAGTATTTTGAATTTTCAAAATGCAGGAGTGTGTGCTTCCAATCTAAATCTATTTGTGAGTTTTCTAATTTTATCTTTAATCTGTTGGATTTAATATTTTCATTTCCAAAACTTTACTTCCTCAATTATTTTTAGTATTTCCTTGCTTGAAGATCTTGTGGCCTCCCTCATTAGGCCAATTCCATCTGCACATATCCCTTGAATTTTACCAACTCTGGAGGAAGATATCTACAATCCGTAGAAACCTTGCTTTTTGCTTCATTTCACAAATACCTAATAACTTCCCCTCTGAAATCTGTTGATGATACCTTCCAAATTTTTCACCCATTTCCCATTTGTTGTTTTCATACACCATGCTAAAGAAATAAATAAATATTTCTTCATAACTGCAAACAAAATTTCTGAAATACTGCTTAGACTTGATGTCACCTTGGTACTTTTTTATTCTGAGAAGACTGTTTATCCATGGATTCTTTGATTAATCTTCAATGCAGAGTGGACTTTCCACATATCCTATTCAATAAATTCTGAGAAATATTCCAATCTTCCAGTTCTGGAACTTCCATAGATTCAATGAAATCCTTGATTTTGTTTTAATTAAATAAGAAGGGTAACTGAAGATTTATATCCATCACTCCTGCTTTCAAAACTCTAGCTTTATTTTCTACTCTCTTAATAACCTTTTCAAACTCTGCTCCATAGAACTGAAAATTTTACCTCTTTCATGAAAAGTTGACATGCTGAAAGAACTGAATTATCAGAAAAGAATCAAAGTAGCCAGAGGAACAAAGACATGAGAAGAAGGTGAAAATAACCCAAAAGAACCAAAAGAGCTTGGTGGAGCTAGTCATGAGAAGGCAGTAAGAAGTAAGTGGGAAACAAATGACAGAGATCTTGTAGAGAGCAAGGATAGTTTATTTAAGAGAGCAAAATCCGGAACGTTTATCAACTGAGAGGACTCCACTGAGAGGACTTGACTGAGAGGACCTGAGAGCCCTCAGGGCAAAGACAGGATCTCAGTCAAGCAGTACAAGTACAATCTCATGAACCAAAAATGGAGTATGCACACTGAGCAGTTGTTGAATTAAATGCGTGAGGACTCCAGCAGAATCTGGACACTAGATAAAAGAAAAGAATAAAACAGTAAAAATATGAAAAGAAATGAAACAATAAGAAAACACAATGAAATGTTAAAATACGTATTCACTTACGGATGTGCTAGGTATAAGTGTAATCCAAATGGGATGCACATATGGGCCTCTTTGGCCCATTGGACACTCACACGGACCATACGGGCCTGTGTGGATGTCACTGATTTGGGGAAACTGGCCTCAAAACGCGTGAAACAGGCTCATTGGTACACGGGCCCTGTGGGGGATATGGGAAAAAAGAGCCAGATGGGCTTGTATGGGCATAATTGGGCCCAAGGTTTATTTTGGACATACTTGGCCAGACGGGCTGGCCTGCCAAAGTATGTTTTACTTAGTTTTTGGGCTTGGGGCAGCCCGTTGGGGCCGCCGCCCATGTTGCAACCCGCTTGGGGCTGCTGCCCAGATTTTGCGGCCCGCTTGGGGCTGCTGCCCGTTTTGCAGCCCGCTTGGGGCTGCTGCCCGTGTTGCAGCCCGCTTGGGTCCGCTGCCCGCGTTGCAGCCTGCTTGGGTCCGCTGCCCACGTTGCGGCCCGCTTGGGGCCGCTGTTTCTGCCTTTGGCCCATCTATGGGGCCGGACAGCCTGTGCGGGTCCGTTGTTGCGGCTGCCGCCAGGCTGGTGGTCCCGGCTCCTCCCCCTCCCCTTGCTCCCCATTGAAAGGGGGAGGGGGAGGGCTGGCTGGTTGTAACCAGCCAGAAACCGGTTGCAAGGGGCAACCGGTCATGGTGGGGGGGGGACTTGATCACCCCCCCACCAAAAGAGGTGGCCAGGCCAGTTGCATCGAGGCAACCGGTGGTGGGGGGGGAATTTATTACCCCCCCACCATCAAAGGGATTCTCTCCCCCCCCCTTTACCAAGGGGGAGGAGTGATGGGCTGGATGGGACCTGACCACCCCCCAGCCCACTTACCGTAGTGACGCCCTGGGGGTATTAACCCCCAGGGCCCCTGGTAGGGGGATTTGACCACCCCCTCCAGGGATTTGAGAGAAAGAGGGGGGGCGGCATGTCTGCCGGTTACACCCCCCCCAGGTGAGATTTGGGTGGACTCAGGTGAGTCCTGGGTCCCACCTGGCCCATATGAGGGGCCAGGGCTGTACAAGTGCTAAGATAAGTAACAGGGCTGGTTGTAACGGACAACCAGCCAGGTATTGAACAGCACAGGGGATGGTTCAGCCCCTGTAACGGTGGAAACACCAGAAAGGACCGGAATAGGCTGGTTGTAAGGGTACAGGGACTGATGCCATGTGGGCTGATGTAGCCCAAACCAAGTAACAAGGCCTGTAGAGCCTATAGAGCTCTTTTGGGGCGGAAAATTTGCCTTTTGGATTGTTGTATCATGGGCTCACAAGAGGCCAATCTTTTGTACTTTACAAGCTCTTCTCCTTGCTGTTTTCCATCATCCATTCATCATCCAATTGAATTCATCAACAATATCATCCAACGTGTTGCCCCATTTGTGAGAGCCCATCAAGCAATTATTCAGACAAGTTTTCCAGCATTTCTTTTGCTTTAAATACTGCTCATTTGCCTAACCTAATTTCTGGCCATAATTATAACACATTATCAGTACCAACATCATCATTACTTCCAAGCCATCTAGACCCTTGTACCTTACTCTGGAGAACCTCAAAGCCCTCAAGTTTTCCAAGAAGATGTCCTATATCCCTGATGTTAGCTCCACCAAGGTAGTTCTGAACATTCAAAATTATAATGCTTGGGCTGTCCTTATGGATAGTGAGCTGGACAACATCTGTTGTGGGGAGATAATGGATGCAGATGACACTTTGATCAGTTCAGAAGTGGAGAAAAAGTCTTATCATGTCATCCTTAGGAATCTTGATGAGAATCATGTGACATGGGTTGCTGATACTCTTAGGGAAGATGAGAGGAGGAGGGGCAGTATCCTTTGGAAGTTGCTTAAGTCAAAGTATGCTGGTGATTCTGTTCACCAGAAGGGTATAGCTTTCAATAAACTTTTTAAGTTACAATATTTGAATTGTAAACAGTTTGTTGCAGAGGCTAGGTCTAGCATAGCCAATTTTCAGTCATCAGGACTTAACATGGATCCTGAGTGTTTGTCACTCTTAATCCTTCCGAAGCTACCAAAGGAGTTTGATTCTTTAGTCAGAATTATTTCTCAATTGGATCCTCTTCCTGGGGAGGAGAATGTTCTGAAAATGATTGAAAAGGATGATCTTCAGTTGAAGATGAAGGGGGGTTCTGGAACAGCCCTTGTTGGAAAGACTTGAAAATCTTGCAAGAAGGCAAAAAAGGGTTTGTACAAGGTCTTATTCTATAATTGTCAGAATAAGGGGCATTATGCTAAGGATTGCAAGGAGGCCAAGAAGAGGAATAAGTCCAAAGAGAATGACAAGGAGTTCAATCTCACTACTGAAAAAATTGAAATGGTGGCGTTTGATGGTCCAATGGAAATGGTTGTTGGGGAAGAAGGCCCCAACAAGAAGGCCAAAATTTATGAGGATCAAGAAATGGACTTGATTTATTAAGAAGTGATTAATCTTAACCTCAAAGATGAGAACTTATCAGTGACTGATAAAGCTTCTTTCCTATTAGGAGGATTGAAGGAGGATGTTCTTGTTTTGATTGATTCTGGTTGTACAGATCACATGTTCTTTGAACCAAATTTATTTTCAAATCTTAGTGATTATGATGGAGTTTTAAATATTTGTCAGAAAGGCAGAAGAATTCAGATTAAAGGAATTGGAAAAGTTATTCTTGCAAACCACTTGGGTTTCAAAATTTCTTTTGAGAAAGTGTTCTATGTACAAAAGTTGCCTTATCACCTTGTGTCCCTTGGAGTGTTGTGGAAAAAAGGTTTCCAGATTTGTTATCTTAAAGAAGTTAAGTTTGTTACTGATATGAATGGGGGAAATGTTCTTAGTGGACAGGTTTGGAAAAATCTTTTGTGTGAAAGCTTCTTCAAAATCTCAGCTTTGAGCACTGTTTCTCACAATAGAAGTGGCCATAAGTTAAAGGACAGCAACTGTGAGAGTTTTACCTTAGGGGCTAAGACTAGAAATGTGTTCTCAAAGAGTAGAAATTGCACTGATGTTCCTAGAGAGGAATTTTCCATTGATTTGGCAGGGCCATTCACACCGGAGTCCCTTGGTGGGGCAAGATACTTCATCAATTTAGTTGATAATTCAACTAATTATGTTTGGGTTAAACCAATTTGATCTAAGGATCAGACCACAGAGGAGGTTTCTGTAATCTTCAAAGTCTGGAAACAGAATGGTCTGATGAAGGAGATCAAGAGGGTTATTACTGATGGAGGGGTTGAATTTTTGAGTAAAGATTTTGAGAGGCTATTGAAAGATTATGGTATCATTCATATAGTCACTACTGCAAATACTCCACAAGATAATGGAATAGTTGAGAGGATGAATAGGACTTTACTGGACAAGGTCAGAACTTTTATGTCTCAATCTGGTCTACCAAAGTTCTTATGGGCTGATTTGATGTGTAAAGTCTGTCTGTTGCATAAAATTGTAAGTGTTAATGGGAAGAGTCCTCATTATCAGTTTTGGAAGTTGTACCCCAAAACATCACACCTAAGAAAAAATGGTTGCTTGGTGTATTATAGTTTCCACCATAATGAGATGGTTGGAAAATTAGACCCTAGAGCCAGAACAGGGGCACTTGTAGGCTATGATTTAATCAGTAAATTGTATAGGATCTATTGTCCAAGGACAAGAAAGGTTATCCGTAGTAGGGATGTAAAATTTGATGAAATTACCTTTCCACTCAAAAGGAGTGAAGATGTTGTTGTGAATAAGTCACAGCAATAAATAGAATTAGCACCTATTTCACCAGCAAAGTCTGAGGAACATGTGGTTTCACAAGATGAAGAGATGGCAGAAATGCCACCAGAGGGTTCAGTGCCCGCTTCAGGGGAGTCCATTAATTGGGAACCTGATGAGCCTCCACCTCCAGTAAGAAGGAGTGGTAGGGTTAGAGTAACAGTTGATAGGTACGGGGAATGGAAGTCCCATTATGCGTACGCACAATATGAGGAAGATACATTTCAGGAACAGTGTATGCTCAATGAAGTCCTGGAGTTGAGTTCAGAAATGTGTAACAGGGTTAACCCAAATAGCTTTGGCCAAGCTATGAATTCTGATGAGAGAGCCAACTGGAAGAGTGCTATTTTTGAGGAATTTGATTCTCTAGAAAATAATGGTGTCTTTGAAGTGGTTAAGCAGGATTCTATTCCAAAAGGAAAGGCCATTGTGGGGTCTAGATTGGTGTTAAACAAGAAGTTTGACACAATTAGAGTTTTGAGAAGATTCAAAGCTAGATGCGTTGCACAGGGATTCAAGCAGAGAGAGGATATCAATTACCAAGAAACTTTCTCACCAACTGGAAGGCTGTCCACCTTCAGGTACATCATTGCTCTGGCAGTGGAGTTGGGAGAAGAAATCAGACAAGCTGATTTTGTAACAGCATACTTGAATGAAAAACTTGGAGAGGAGGAGACTGTTTATATGTCAATCCCTGATGGTTTTTGTGAATGGTTAGTAGAGGGTAAACCAGAAACCATGAAGAAGATCTGTGTTAGAATTTTTCTTTCAGCAGATAAAGGGGAATATGTCCTCAAGCTGTGTAGATCCCTTTATGGATTGAAGCAAGCAGCTAGATCGTGGTATAACACCATCAGTGAGAAACTGATACAGATTGGTTTCAAGACAACTGAGGCTAACCCTTGTATTTTTGTAAGAAAGGATGCAATTTTGTTTGTATGGGTCAATGAAATTATCATTATTGGAAATGGTAAAGAGAGAGTCATGGAGACACTCAAAAAGGAATTCAAGATAAAAGATCTTGGTCTGGTGCAACAGGTGCTAGGAATGAAAGTCAGTAAGAGCAAGAATGGTATTAAGTTAGACCAGAGCCATTAAGTGGCAGCTCTTCTCAAGAAATATGGCTTAGAGGATGCAAAGGAGTTTGGTACTCCCATGCAGTCAAACATTTGTTTAGAGAAGTCTACAGATGAGGAGTATCTGGAGTTTGTTCAATCTGGGAACAACTAAAGGTCATCTATTGGATTGCTTAATTATTTGGGGCAGTGTACAAGGCCCAATATTGCTTTTGCACTTAGTGTCTTTTCCCAACACTTAGAGAAGCCAAGCATGAGGCATTGGTCAGCGTTTAAGAGATTTATGAGGTATCTTAAAGGAACACACAGTCTTGGACTGTTGTTTACAAATTCAGAAAACTTTGATTTGGTTGGTTATTCCAATGCAAGTTGGGCAGATGGTAACACTAGGGAATCAAAAAGTGGTTTTGTATTCTTCTTAGGTAAGAATCTGGTGTCATGGATGTCAAAGAAGGTGTCGGCAATAAGTATTTCATCAACAGAGGCTGATTATAGAGCTTACTTAGCAGCTTTGCAGGAAGCAAAATGGTTGAGAAAAGTCTTAGAGGATACACATAAACCACAAGGGTTTGCGTTGTTGTATTCTGATGACCAGAGTGCCATTGTGTTGGCGCAAAACCAAGTGTTCCATTCAAGAACAAAACATATCAATGTTCACTATAACTATATTTGCAATGCAGTTAACTGCAAGGAGATTGTGTTGAGGTACATGGCCACTGGAGCAATGATTGCGGATATCCTGACTAAGGCTTTAGATAGGAACAAGCATCAAGGCTTTGTGACTAATTAGCCGATGTCACCCCTTTTGGATCAAGGGGGTGTGTTAAAATATGTATGCACTTACGCGTGTGCTATGTATAAGTGTAATCCAAATGGGATTCACATATGGGCCTCTTAGGCCCGTTGGAAACTCACACAGACCATATGGGGCTGTGTGGATGTCACTGATTTGGAGAAACTGGCCTGAAAAAGTGTGAAACAGGCTCATTGGTACACGGGCCCTAACGGGCCCGGTGAGGGATATGGACAAATACAGCCAGATGGGCTTGTATGGTCATAATTGGGCCCAGGGTTTATTTTGGACATACTTGGCCAGACGGGCTGGCCCGCCAAAGTATGTTTTACTTGAGTTTTTGGGCTTGGGGCGGCCCATTGGGGTCGCCCCCCGTGTCGCAGCCCAATTGGGGATGCCGCCCGCGTTGCGGCCATCTTGGGGCCGCTGCCCGTGTTGCGGCCTGCTCGGGTCTGCTTCCTGAGTTGCGGCCCGCTCAGGGCTGCTATTTTTGCCTTTGGCCCGTCTAGGGGGCCTGACAGCCTGTGCGGGGCCGTTGTTGCGGCTGCTGCGGGGCTTGTGGTCCCAGATCATCCCCCTCCCCTTGCTTGCCATTGCAAGGGGGAGGGGGAGGGATGGCTGGTTGTAACCAGCCAGCAACCGGTCATGGTGGGGGGGACTTGATCACCCCCACACCAAAAGAGGTGGCCAGGCCGGTTGCATCAAGGCAACCGGTGGTGGGGGGGGGGAATTGATTACCCCCCCACCATCAAAGGGGCGCTCTCCCCCCCCCCCCCCCTTCACCAAGGGGGAGGAGCCACGGGCTGGATGGGACCTGACCACCCCCCAGCCAACTTACCATAGTGACGCCCTGGGGGTACCAACCCCCAGGGCCCCTGGTAGGGGGATTTGACCACCCCCTCCAGGGATTTGAGAGAAAGAGGGGGGGCGGCATGTCCGCCGGTTACACCCGCCCCCAGGTGAGATTTTGGTCGGACTCAGGTGAGTCCTGGGTCCCACCTGGCCCATATGAGGGGCCAGGGCTGCACAAGTGCTAAGATAAGTAACAGGGCTGGTTGTAACGGAAAACCAGCCAGGGATTGAACAGAACAGGGGCTGGTTCAGCCCCATAACAGTGGCAACACCAGAAAGGACCGGAATAGGCTGGTTGTAAGGGTACAGGGACTGATGCCATGTGGACTGATGTACCCCAAACCAAGTAACAAGGCCTGTAGAGCCTGTAGAGCTCTTTTGGGGCGGAAAATTTGCGTTTTGGCTTGTTGTATCATGTGCTCACAAGAGGCCAATCTTTTGTACTTAAGGAGCTCTTCTCCCTGCTTTTTTCCCTAATCCATTCATCATCCAATTGAATTCATCAACAATATCATCCAAAGTGTTGCCCCATTTGTGAGAGCCCATCAAGCAATTATTGACACAAGGTTTCCAGCATTTCTTTTGCTTTAAATAATGCTCATTTTCCTAAGCTAATTGCTGGCCATAATTATAAAATGAAAGGGTAAAAGGCCATATTTCTGACACCCTCCCTGGCTTCTAACTTTTATTGGACATGTAGAAAGCGGAGGCAGTTCCACAGCAGAATTTGCAAGAGAGCTTTGGTGAGAAAATTGGCGCAGTTTTCCTTAGACAAGGTCTTCTCCAGCTGTATCGTGCCTTTGGAAATCTCCTCTCTAATGAAATGATGATGTAAGTCCAGATGCTTTGATTTGAAGCTTGATTGGTTTCCTTTCTGCATGGCTAGTTTTATACAGCCTTTGTTGTGCTCATGAACCAGAGTTGGCGAGTCAAACTTGCAAGCTACCACCTTGCTTAGAAAGGTCTGCATCCACAAGAATTCCTTCACCCTGTCTTCAACAGACTTATATTCTGCTTTGGTTGTGGATAGGGAAACCATTGCTTGTTTCCTAGATTTCCAGACTATTAGATTCCCATTCCAGGCTACCACTATACCAGAGATCAAGCAACGGGTCAAGGGAAATGTAGCCCAATCAGAATCCACATAAGCTGAGAGGGTTGAGGTTGGGTTCTTTGCTGTAAACTCAATACCCTTGTTGGCCCTGTGAGACAGGTAGTTGAGCACCTTCAGCGCAGCGTTGTAGTGCCCCATGCTTGGGGCATGAAGAAATTGCACCAGGTAGTTGGCCAAGAATGTGATATCCGATCTTGTGTTGACGCTGATGTAGTTGAGCTCACCAATGATCTTCCAATAGTTGAGACCGGAGGCAATGAAGTCAGTTTTTTCTTCATTGGAAGCAGGAAAAAGTTTGCCATATGGAGAAAAAGGGACTGAATTTTCTTTGAACCTTGGTAGAGGATATTTGGCTGCAATGGACTTGATGTACGACTCTTTGGAGAGCTTTACCACACCTGGAGATTGTAGAATATTAAGTCCCAGGAGTAGCAACAACTCTTGAAGATATTTGACCTTGAATTGGCTACCTATGAGAGCTGCAAATTTCTTGGAATGCTTGCTAAAAATAGAAATGTCATCTACATGTATATAGAGCCAGGTGTCCTTGGAGAAAAACACAAAGTGATTTCTACTGCTTCTTTTGAAACCAGAGTCCAAAAGCCAGTTACTGAGAGTGACATACCGGGCTTGAGGAGCCTGTTTAAGACCATACAGAGCTTTCTTTATCTGTAGATTTTTCCCCTGCAGGACCTCCAAGTTTGGAGGAACAGAGACGTGTATCTTCTCAGCTAGAGGAGCATTCAGGAAAGCTTCCTTGATGTCAAGTTGGTGAAATTTTAGATTGTTACACAGGGCAAATGAGATGAGAAGTCAAAGGGAGCTTTTATCACCAGTAGGAGCAAAGTTGTTGAAAAAGTTGACTCCCTCAACCTGATTAAATCCCTGCGCGCACAGCCTGGCCTTGAACTCCACAATCTCATTCCTGGAATTCCTCTTTGTTCTGAACACCCATATACATTTGATTTTTGATATGTTGTCAACATCCTCTACTTCCTCCCAAACCTCATAACTGTTGATATTACCCACCTCTTTTTCCATTGCATTGATCCATTCCATTTTCCACTTACTTCTTAGATCTTGTTTTAGAGTTTTTGGATCTTCATAGTCAGCGTCAACTAGGTGGATTTGCAAATTAAGTCTTCTTGGATGATCAAGAATGTTGTTGGTCAAAACTTCAAACTCAGGCTTCTCAGGATCCGTTTCTGATGAAAGGTTGGGGGAATCTGATTGAATAGCCTCAAGATTGTCAGTATTGATGAGTTGAGGGAGAGAATGATTGTTGTCAAGATTGATAACATCCGGAACAGTACTGTCCACCAAATCAGAGGATTCAATTTCAGAAATAGGATCCGAGTCTGACTGAGCAATGGTGCCTACAAAGTCTTCTTCTAAGAAGCAAATATTTTCTGTGAAAGTGATCTTGTTGTTATCAGGATTGTAAACCTGGTAATTAGAGAAGTTGTTAGCAAATACAACAAGAATTCCCTTGAAACCTGATTGAGCAAATTTAGATTGTCTGAGGTGTTTGGTAATGAGGACAATAGAAGTGAAATCAAAAGGTTTTATAAAATTATAGTTGACAGATCTCTTGTACCAGATTTCTTAAGGAATGAGGTTATTATTGGAGGAAACTGGAATTAGATTAAGTAGATTGGTAGAAGTTTTTACCGCTTCACCCCAGAGTCTACTCATAACCTTTGCTTGCAACATAAGGCATTGGGCTTTTTTGAGTATTGATCTGTTGGCCTGTTCTGCAAGACCATTTTGTTGTGGGGAATAAGGCGGTGAGAGCAGGTGATTAATACCAGAATCCTGGCAGAACAGCTTGAATTCCTGACCAACAAACTCACCTCCATTGTCAGTTAGAATTTTGATGAATTTTGAATTGTGTTGCCATTCAGCCATCTTAACATAGGCCTTGAAGGCATTCAGAGTTTCAGCTTTTGAATGAAGCAGGGCTATTGACTTGAATCTGGAGAACTGATCTACTATGGTAAGAAAATATTTGCTGCCTCCAAAAGTAGGAATAAAGAAAGGTCCAACTAGATCCATATGAAGAGTTTTCAGAATGCGAGTGACAGGTTTAAAGTGGCTATTGAAGGGAGTTGCAATCATTTTTCCCAATTGACAGGTTTTGCAATTTGACAAGGCCAGAAGGTTTTAGTTAGGAAATAGAATCTTCAACTTGGCATCACTAGGATGACCAAGTTTATTGTGAACATTGGAAGGACACAAAGTCTTGAGAAGGGCTTCAGCTTTCTTCTGTTCAAATATGATACTGAAAAGTTCTAGCAGATTGCTGGAAGTAGACCCTACAAGCTTGAAGTTATCCAAGGTGATGGACAACCCAGAGAATCCAAATTTCTTGATTGTGACCTTCTTGGAATTGAGTTGGGACAGGGATATTAGACATTTGTTGATTTTGGGAACAAGCAGAACATTTTTCAATTTGATTCTAGCTCCATCATTGTTGAGGAGGATTGCATCCCCTATTGCTAATGCATCAAGGGTATTGCTGTCATTTCCAGTACCAATTTTGATTGAGGTTTCTCTAGGATTAAGGATCCATTGAGTATCATTGACAATGTGATGTGAGGCCCCCAAGTCAAGGATGGAAAGTAAGGAAGTGGATGATGGAGAATCATTTTCCAATTATATCTGCGCACTAAAGTACGCGGAATGTTCTTGAGGGGATTCATCCAATTTGGAGAGGCAGCAGTATTGGTAAGATGAGCTTGACCTTGAGGATTCTTGGAAGGTCTGAGATGGGGGTGAAGTTGCCAACAGCAACTTTCAGGGTGTTCTGCAAAGGGGTTTTGCTTGTTCTTAGCACACAGATATTTAGGTGGTTGACGTCTTTTTGACTTATCATCCAAAGATTTTTAAAGTGCCACCAAAGTCTTGTAATTTGGAGGATTTTTAGATGATTGGGTAGACTCTAGGTGGGTGACCTCTTGGAGCTTGTTCAGGACCTTGGTAGGATATTTAAGAATACTGTTTTTTAGAAGAATTGAGTCAACTACATGATAGAACTGAGAAGGTAATTTGGCCAGAATTGTATAGCTGAGGATGTTGGCAGGAACTTCAAGACAAACCGTGGCCAGTTCATTCATGAGTTTTCAAAATTCTTGGATATAAGCAGTGAGGTCCCTGGTGAATTGAAAACGTATGAAGGAGATCCAGATTCTTCCTCTATTGGTAGTTGAGAGAGAAGCATATTGTTCTGAAATGGATTTCCAGATAGCTATAGGATTGGATTGATTAGTGGGATTGATGATAGCATCAAATGCTTTGTCCCCAAGGTGCTGGATAAGAATGTCAGCAGATTTGTAGCACTTTTCTTTCTGAGCAGAGGTAGTTGGAATGACTGGTTCCTTGTCATCTTTGCCTTCAGTGAATTCAAGGAGACCTTTTCAACAAAGATAGCTACAAATTTGCAGGTCCCAGGATGAATAATTGGATTCATTGAGGATGGGAAAATTTCTGTGTTTAGCATTGTCTTTGCTGTCTGAAATCATGTTGTTCTGTTGGTTCTTTTAATTGTTGACCAAGAGAGAGCATTGTGGGACTGGAAATCTGAAAAGTTGACAGGCTGAAAGAACTGAATTATCAGAAAAGAATCAAAGTAGCCAGAGAAACAAAGACATGAGCAGAAGTTGAAAATAACCTGAAAGAACCAAAAGAGCTTGGTGGAGCTAGTCATGAGAAGGCAGTAAGAAGTGCATGAGAAAAAAATGACAGAGGTCTTCTAGAGAAAAAGTAGAGTTTATTTAAGAGAGTAAAATCAGGAATGGTTATTGACTGAGAGGAATCTACTGAGAGGACTCAACTGAGAGGACCTGAGAGCCCTCAGGGAAAACACAGGATCTCAGTCAAGCCCTACAAGTAGAATATCATGAACCAAAAATTGAGTATGCACACTGAGCAGTTGTTGACTGAGATGCGTGCAGACTCCAGCAGACTCTGGAAACTAGATAAAAGAAAAGAATAAAACAGTAAAAATATGAAAAGAAATGAAACAATAAGAAAACACAATGAAAGGGTAAAAGGCCATATTTCTGACATTTCAATCCAAGAGTACCTTATTATTCTCATTATTCTTGATAAACGGGAATCAGTAGTCAATTCTTGAGCAAAACTTTATTGAGTTTTTTGGATACTCTTAGCTTCTTCTTTTTCTTCTCTATTTTGAGAAAAAAAGCTTAAATCTTGGCTATTGGAAGCTGCTTCTTCATCTTCAATAATCTCTACAGGAATAACTCTTATGGATATTTGAGGCAGGAGAGGTCTGAAATATGATACTTACTTTGATAATCTGGTGTTCCTGGGATTCCTTTGAGGGTTCTTTCCATTTTGGTCTCCAGAATCCTTTTTAAATCATAAATATTTTCAATTTTTTACTAGCTTATTTTATTCCATTCTTGGGATTCTGACTGACATAATTCTTGGTTTTTGCTCAGGGGTTTGAAATTGACTGAATACTTTTTGAGCTTTTACTAGTACTTCTTGCTAAATCCTGGTGTTTGAAGAAAGAAATTCTTGTTTCTTATCTACAATTACTTTTAGATGGACCCTAAGCACCTTTAATATTGGTCAAATTTCATTCCTTTGGTCTCCCGAACTTTGGGTGGGAACAAGTTATCTACCAATCTCTTATTTTCTAAAGAAAAATAACTGATAAAATCCAAAAAGAATTAGCCACTTTTGGTACACAAATTGTAGATAATCTGAAGGGATAATGGTATTCTTTAGAAAATATATTTCTGGAATTCAATTAGAAATAAATTCTGCACAACTAAAATTTTTGAAAGAAATAAATAGATGCACAATAGTTTTTTAAAATTTCTTGCAGTATTCCACAAGTGTTGAATTAGATCTCCAAAAGACCTAGACTGGTTATTAATTGAGATTTATAGGCTTCAGGAAGGATACTCCAAGTTTTCATAAACTATCAATAAGGGCTAAGCAATCAATTAATCAAAATGTTTTGAATTTGCTTAATTTTTTTTTCCAATCACCAAAAAGGTTTAAGGCTTTATAAAAGCTATGGAACCAGGAAGATTGCCCAAGGATTGGGTTACCCACCGGGAGCTTGGTGGAACAAAGCTTGGTATCTAGTTTTGTTGTTCTATTCACTTTATACAAGGTTACAGGTTCAAAAAATAAGAGTTTTCCTTTGAAATTATATCTTCTGAATAATAAAGGACTTTTAAAGAACCCTTCATCAAAAAACTGTGATTTCACTTGGAAGCAAGTGCCATCAAGCATCCCAGGCCCAATGTCTGACCAATGTGAGGCCAAGCTTCAACCAAGGTCAGTTCAAGCTTTAAAAAAGCTTCACTGCACAGTAACTGTGCATTGTTCACAGTTAATGTGAACCAATAAATTGGTTGAAAAATGAAAATAGGTTAAACTGTACATTGGCAATATCTTCAACAAGATATTTATTGATTACACTTGATAGCAATTTATATCAAATCTTTTATGGTGCTTATTCAATGAAACCTGGGGGTGTTTCAAATTCTCAATGATAAAGTATTTGAATTATTCTTCATTTCCTGTTGATGCATCACTCTTTCTCATCAATTCTTTTAGTTTCTACTGGTGGCTGATGGGGGATACAAGGCCCTTGTGAGAAAACTTGGATGGGGCCAATGGGCTACCCTTTTGTAGAATGATTCTTCCCCAGGGGATTCCCAGGGCTCCCCTGAGGGTGGTTCTGAGCCTCACTCTTTACTTTCAAGATACCTGTAGGTACAGATGCATTGGAAAATAATTCTGGTTTGAAAAACTTGAAACATGCTTGGAAATGAATGCACTATTTATTAGATGAAATTCTATTGATTTTTTGATTGAAATACTGGAAAATTCCTTGTTTGAGAGCTGCTGGGGAGGTTTCTAATGACTTAACTTTTATGAAATATTCCAGGAGCTCCCGGGAGCTTTGAGTTAATTTTTCTTGTTGGAAACACATGAAAGATGCTTTGAAAACACATGCATTCTTTGTTAAATAAAAATCTCAGAATTTTATGGTTAAACTAGTGGAAAATTCCTTGGTTGAGTATTGCTCAGGACACTTTTGAGGGCATGTATTGTGTAAAATATTGCATAAAATGCCTGCATGATGATTGAATTGAGCATTTTGGAAAAACTGCATGAGAGATGCTTAGTTATACATGAACTCCTTGGTACTTGAGCATTTATGACTTTTGTTGTTGAGCTAGTGATGAATTCCTTGTTTGGTTGTTTCTGAGGACACTTTTGAGGCCTTGTGTGTTTTTTTGGGCTACTGCCTCATAGTGCTGGGTACTTCATTTGCTTCAATGTTTCTTCAAAATAATATAAGTTACTGATATGGTTACAAGTAATGCATATACTAATGATAAGGGATAGGGTGCTTGTATAAGTACTTTAAGGGTTGTGCATTTTGTATTATTTTGATCATTTACCTACTTATTCCCATCTTTTAACAGATTAGCAGTTGTATTTCTACAGTGTAAGGCCTTTGTTGAAAACATGGAAGCCAACTCAGCCCAAGCACAAGCACCAAAGGTGTACCAATTGTGGGGGTGTATTAGAGTTACTAACTTGCAGATACCCATCTTGATTATTTAATCAAAGTATCATCAAACCCACAAAGAAACCACTTTGATCTAACTTGCTTTTCCTATGAATGGAACAATTAAATTTCACTAGTTTTGTTTTTTATAGTCCTATTACCATTCCACCTTAACATCAAATCCATTAACAATAACACTAACACTAACTGCAAAAGAATGGTTTCATTTTTTTCTCTTTCTGGAACATACATTTTGGGGCATTTTTTGACCTTTCTGTATCATTTTGCAAAAAATGATTATTTGACTCATCAATCAAGTTCCACCTTAAAGAACAGATGCTAAAATACACTATCATACCATTCAAAATAAATGAATGGTTTTTTTGGACTGGAAAATTTGGCCGTGGAAATGTGTCTAAAAATCAAACTAATAACTTTGCCCAATCATTGGAAGACTTACTCCCCCCCCCCCCCCTGTACAATGCATGTGCAAAATTACATTTTTTAAACACAAAAAAAAGCTCAAGACACATCGAGATACATATGTAAGGTTCCAGTGCATCAAAAACCTAGTAGTCAAGTCACTACTGACCATCGGACATGTGCCCTCCGAAGAACTTTCACTGACATACATAGGTTTTTTCAAAGTCGTCCAAGCCAGGTTACAGCTACACCCTACGTCCGCAGAGTCTAGGAGGAATGTCAGTTAGAAACTGTATGTCCATACTCACCTACGCTGTCAAGCTCCACAAACGGTTGCGCGGTTGCGTGACATTGACTGTAACCTAATGCTCACCGCTTCCATGTGAAATACTGTCCACCGAATCCCTTCCAAGCTGCGCAACCAAGCTCGCGCAACTAGACTCGCGTTAACCAGGCTCGCCCTTCCTCCACTCCTGTTTTTTCCCTTCAGCAACTCCCCCCAACCTAACCCACTTCTCTCTCGCGCTGATTCAGCTCGACCGCTCTACGGTTGATCCCTCAAGCATGAACAACCAACACCTCAACTCAGGACACCAAGTTCTGGAGGAGCGAGGTAGAGAACAAGTGGAGGCTTGTCTCTCTGTACTTAACCCAACTTCCTAACGTGTCAGTAGGCCTTGAGATCACCAGTCGTGTTAACTCATTAGTTAGAAGTCCTATCCAGTTTATGTTTTTATCATTCCTCGCAGCAAGTCATGGTTTATCAATTTTTTTTCTCTCTGATACTTGTCACAAAAATGTACTACTACATGGGTTGTTACTTAAGATTGGAATAAAGAGTCTCTCAGAATTTTATCACATTCATCACAAGTTTGCATTGAAATCAAGCACCTGGTTCACCCTTATGTCTGAAATTACAGGAACAACCTGTTGCGCATAGGCGTGACCGATAGGGGTGCTTCCTCAATGCGTCCTTCGGGTTTACCTGTGCTCCTCCGAAGTACACTGATCGGATGTACCTGCGCAGAAATTCTGCCCCACTCACTTTGAGCCGCGCAGCGATCATCGAAATGGCCTGTTCTGTTTCGGTTCCGTCGAGCGATATATGTACTTAACACGACGCTCCTCAAGATTTTCGAAGTTCAATCGCTTTCGGCAGAGCAAAAAAATAAAAATCACTCAACGCAGGGCTCGCTTCCTGGGCTGTAACCACCCTGCTCACCGCAGTTGTAATAATTGCCTCAAATTAGACGATGCTCAGCGCTGGAAGATGTATCAGAAAGAACGCGTTCTGCGTACGAATACAATGGAAAGGACGGATTGAAATATCGAGATATTTCAGATTTCTCTACTTCGGTCGGCCTGAACAATGTATGATTGGACCAATAAAGGCGCATAAATTGCCAGGAAAAATCGAAACTTCAGCTTGCGTGCCCTAGTTTTTCCTTAGCCGCATTGGTCGAATGATCATCGATTCACCTATCTTGCCATGAAGCATAGGGGTTGTTTGATAATTGCGTTTCAAATTTTATCGGGCGTATGCCAAGCCATACAACGCTTGGAGTATGCTGTTCAACCGACTCATTTTGAGGCTCAATCTGCATCCGCGAATTCATTGGATAAGCCAATAAAGCTTTGGGGCAAGAGCATGAAAGGTCAATATGATTTATCTCCTGTCATCCTTGAATTCAGCTTTTAACCGTACAATCGATGAGGACCATGCCGGCTCATGATTGACGAAGTTAATTCCAATCACTTTACCGATTTGTAGAAAACCTAACCAAAGAATACGAAAAACTGCTACAGAAGTATCCTCCCTTCGGTGTTGATCCAACCAACTTTGGTTTTCATCAGGAAGATGAGGGTATGTAACTCCAACCTTGTCAACCATTAAATCTCGGCCGATTTCTGACGGCTTTTCTTTGGACTCTCCTCTACCCTTTGATTGGAAACTGACAAAATACGAATCAGAAACAAGAATAGTTCAGGAAATACCAGCACAAGGGGAAGCTGCATCTGACAGTGATGCGATAAGCAATGCCCCAACAGGTAGGTTCAAAATATCTTCGAGAAGACAATCATCGATGACTGATGGAATCATAAGTGTCATCAGTGCTTGAGCATGCCGATTCAAATAGACGAAGTATGCGCAGTTCCCGAACACCAAGCACTTCCCCAACACGAAGCAGTCCCCGATCACCGAGCACTTCCCGATCACCAAGGACTCGTACTCCTTCGCGCGATTATTTTCCGCCACCTGCACCGGGTCTACATTGTAGGCGCAGGATCCGATGCAGTTCAGATTACCCTAACCGACCAAGCAAATTAATTACCACTGCTGTTTTAATTCTGCCTTTGATCTTGTTTGGTCGCTGATACGAGCTTGAAATTTTAGAAAGAGGTTTGCAAGCACGCGACGCGGCGTGAGTTGGAGGGATGATCAACGAGGATGGGATGGGAAAAGTGAAAAGTTACCGGCGCTTTTTGTATCGGTGCTCAAAGAATGGTTTTTGGATATGATTGCATTTAAGCAGGATGTGATTTTGGGAAAATAAAATGTCTCCGGTTTTGGAATTTTATTTCCATGAATCACCAATGTAGGCACAACGGATTAAGTCTTCATATTATTGGTAGCATTCCGCAGTCTCATCTCTTGTTATGGTTGCATAGATTAAGCGCAACACTCCCGTTCGCCTTGGTCCAGGTTAACAAACTGGTCAGCGCGGACTTCAATTGATGACGAGTGAGAGCCGACTTGTAGGACTGAAGTGTAAGGAGCTCAGAGGGTAGATAGGAGTTAAGGGCCGAAACGGACCTAAGAACGGTACGTGTGGTGAGATAGTCAAAAGAGGAGGCGAGAAACAGAAGAATAGAACACTGGGACGATTTATATGGTCTGTCAGCTTCCTGATTCCAGGAAATTTGCCGCCCTTTAGCTACAGAAAGTGATATTGGTGTTGGAATAATAATTCCAAGAAAATTACGGTAAAATGCTTAAATAATTGGTTTAAAAGCAAGTGCAAAGTTTGGTTGGTTTGGTTGGATTAAATTTTTTTAAATATATATTTTTCAAGAGGGGCCACAGTTTTTGCAAACTGGGGATCTTTATTGGATAACAACCTCTCTTCAAGGGGCTCTTTTGAACTGTGTAAAGACCTTGGTATAATGAGGTATTAAATGATTGCTCACAAAAGACTAACTCAAGGGGATGGGTGGACTGGCTGTCTTACAGCACTTATGCCTGGGTTGCAAGGAGGAGACAACTTAATGGTTTAAGTACTAACTCCAGGAAGCTTGCAGAGATTCATGGTATGAAAGGGTCTCAGGACAATTATTGGGGTTATTTACTGATATTCTTCACAGAATCAATGTTGGGGCCAGAATTATTAATAATACTATCAGACTATAGCCATATATCACTTGTTTATCTTGAATAAACACTTGATCAAGGATGGCAAGGGGTCTGGATTGATACTTAAAAATTACTCTGGATTGAATCACTTAAAAAAAGGGTTGTTTATTTACCTTTTTGGGTAATAAGACCCTATCAGGGCACATAGAGAGGGTTCTGCTTGGATGCTGAGGCTAGCAGGCTGGTCAAGGCTAGTTTGGCACGTAGTTATGGTGCTGTCAATCTGCTAGCCTTTTCTATGTCATATTTCTTTGTGAAATAATTGTCAGAAGGTGTTTAAGTGTTAATTTGTTATTTTTATGATTCAGACACATTTCCTCATTTTGTATTAACTTCTTTTGAGTGACATGGGTGGAAGTGGGTATTAGTAGATTTTACGGCATTTTCTGCACATGTTGGAAATTTTTAATAATTTTTAGGTTAACTCCTTGGTGTGTTTTGTGGTTCATAAAGATTTGGCAATCTCATTTACGTGACAACCTTCATTATTTTTTCCCACAATTTATTTGATTTATATTTTGATTTTCATATTTTTTATTCAATATTCTTAGGTTTCAGACATCCATTTGTCTGGAAGTCAAGTTGTTACATATACATGATGTATGCATGCAGGTTGTAGCCTGTTCCTGCGGTACCTGGCTGTCAGGCTTAGTACAATTTTGTTGACGCGCGCAGGTTTGACAGCTGCGTGCAGGAATCTGTTGCCTGCGGCCGGTCAGTCATTTTTCATGAGGGCCTTTTGACATGCGCCTACATATTGAGTGTCAGGCGGGTGTACTCTTACTTTATGAATGCAGGGCTGCGCGCGGGAATTGTGACACAACACAAATCCGCCTGTAACTCCTAAAATATACACAACACCTCAATTCTGACTGAATTTTAGGTGTGAAACCTATACATGAAAATGTGTGTGAAATGTTTAATTGACCAAGACCTCAATAATGGAGCCGTAGTATTTTGGTCTTTCTTTCCTTAATTATTTAAAAATATAAGGAGTTGGATTTCAAGGATGGGGTCAGTGAGTGACCCTAACTAATTTTGGTTGGAAATTCTATTTCTTTAATAATTTTTATGGCTTTCCTACTCCTTCTTAGGTTAATTGTATTATTATTTTTTCATGATATTTTTTTTTTACTTTTGCAGCTTGCTTTGCAATAGTAGCAAGCTGACACTTGCACTGACAACAGCAAGATGCAAGGCTGGCAACAGAACCAGAGAATTTTTGGTGCAGAGGAGTATCAATTGGGACAGGATGATTGGTGGAAAGACTTGATGATAGACTTTTTCAAGCTAGCAGGTGACCGCACAAATGGCCACAAGCAACCGCTTGCTGGTCCTTCAGGTGATTGATCCAAGGGTCACAAGTTGACAGGGATGGGGGGTTTGGAGGGATCATTGGTTGATGTCGGCGGTCTTTGTTGAATTTCCAGAAAAAAAAGGGGGGATTGAGATTATTGATGGCTGTCAGTGAGCTGACAGAGGCTTGCTTGCGCCAAGCGTTTTGTTGGAAATGGGATGGATTGAGGGCTGATGGCTGTTGGAAACGCCAATGGCCAACTGGATGAAGAGGAGAGGATTGTTGCTTGAATAGCCAATTGCCATTTACTTGTTACCACTGTCATTTGGCGGGGATGATGGCAGATAAAAATGTGATGAGGGAGTCAAGGACGGTGTGGATGATGAGGAGGATGATGGATTTCCCATGCTTGTCCAAAAATCCAGGCTTCAAGCAAAACAAGTGGTAATTGAATAGAAGATCTGGGGATTTGAATGCCCTGGAGGGGCCTTCCTAGACCACTAGGACAGAAAGAAGTTTGGAGGAGAAAAATGGAAGGGTTGCCATAATGATGGTGATTTTTATTTTTTGAAGATGGAAGTTGGATGAAAGAACATAGAATTTTTTTTAAAAAATTCCCCTTTTTCTGAGATGTTACAAATTGGTCACCACATTTCTCCCCAACTTACAGATTGTATCTAGTCTGCATCTCAAATTTGAAGATATTAAGACAAGGGGGAATGCAAAGAAATTGAGAAAGAAGAATGGCCATTTCTTGATCTTGAGAGTGATTGTAAAGCTGAAAGATTTCTTCATCCATCCAACAGAGCCCTAGAAGCGGCAGAAATTATACAAAGAAGGTGTTCCAGGTGCTCAAGTATGTGGCATACAGTAGAGTTTTTAAAAAAAAATGAAGCAAATGACCCCTTTGGTGCACAATTGGGGGGACTTCTGAGATAATTTGCCACTTTCACCAGCTAGTTTAAAAAGTGCAGCCTTCAAAGGATCATGGCCCAGTTCCACCATGCCTGGGCCTTCAGGATGATAAGTAGTAGTAACTCTTTGTTTTCAAGGAGGAGATCAGATCATTTCAGCAAGTTTGCCACCAAATTCAGAGCCACCATCAGTAGATTAAGATAACTCCAAGCCATAATGCATTGTCGAAGTCTCATAGAGGAAAGCTTCCACTCATTTAGAGCAAAGATTCTTCAGAAATTTGGCTTCAACCCATCCGGAAAAATCATCTTTAGCGGCAATGAGGTACTTAGAATCACCTGAATTAATATGAACCAGATCCATAGCAATCCTTCCAAAGACAGTGGAATTGCCAGTAGGATAAAAAATTTAAGCTGGACACCTAAGATCAAGTTTTTGAAAAACTTCACAACTCTTGCACCATTGAGAGACAGATTTCTTCAGAGATGGCTACCAGAATTTTTTGGATAATTGTTAAAAAGTTTTTGCTTCCCCACAATGACCAAGAACTTCATGGAGAACTTGAAGAATATAATCTTTTTTAGAAGGAATAGTAGCAACAATAAAAGCACAAGGATTTCCTCTTTTCATAAGCCTAGAGCCTTTTACAAAGAGATTAGAGGACTTTCTTTTAAGAGATTGAAATTCTTTAGCAGAGGGATCAGGAGGTCTTTGAATATTTAAAATGCACTGCTCTTGTTTAAGCCAGAAACCTTGCTGAAAGCCAGAATAATCCTGAGAGTAGAAGGAGAAGAAAGGTTTGATCAAGGGTTCTTCTTCATCAAATTCCATTCCAGAATCAGATTCATCATCTTGAAGAGGATGTCAAGATAAAACATCATCCATGGTGAATGATTTTCCAGGCCTGTGGACAATATAAAAAGATAAAAGCTGGATAAAGGCCACCCAAAATGTCATAGGAGCATTAGGGAGGCTGGGAGCATTGATCATTTTGATGATAGATCAAGCGTCAACTTGTAATTTGAAATGTTGAACCCAGAGGGCAGTTTGGAGCTTCTTCAAAATTCAAGCCAACCACAGAGTTCTAGTTTTGGTAAAGAGTATTTGGATCTACATCTGAAAATGACAAGAGTTCATAGAGAGAAGCACGTTGTGGTGAAAAATTTGGGACACCTCATAATAAAAGGGAAATTTTTCAATTTTTATATATAATCTTTCATTGGTCTATAAAAAAAATCAAAAAAAATTGTCCCTTCAAGCTTGCCCTCCCATCCTTTGGTTCACATCAAAATCACCTCCAAGCATCTCCAATTGGACTTCTGATCTTTCAAACCCACCATTTGGACTTCTTCCATCACATTTTTTCATGAGCACTCCTTCCACGCTGCCATCTGTTCCACCCCCTCATTGCCTGTCCGCCTCAGATCCTGAACTCTCCAAAAATAGCTCATCTTCCCATAGCATCCACCAATCATTCTTCACCATTGCGCTTGATCTTGCCCATTCTCACATGCTGTTCACTGTTGTACGCGTGGTCATCACTAGTTACAATCCTCATCATTCTCTGCAAAGTCATCATGCTCATCCAGTATTCATCCTTATCATCCTCTCCCACTGCTTGACACCACAGTTCATTTTTTTCTTCCTCGCAGTTGTCCACTTTTGTTCCGCATTTGCGCACATTTGTTCCTCTTTTGCCCGCGTTTCTCTGCTGTTGCTTGTTGTTATCCAATCCTCTCTTTTTGGCTCACTCATCTTGCGGCTGCCACAAATCTTTTCCTTGACCTCAGCTGATCCTACCTTTCAGCCAATCACTCTCATCCTTTGAACCAAGCCCAATGATCAAACTCACCAATCACCTCCCACAAAATTTGGACCCATTATTTATCCCTCTGTCCTTCATCTGGCTGGCCAATGGCTAACACCATCTATTTCCCACCTGATTGATACTGCTTTGCTCATCTGATGGACTCCAAGCTATTGCCCACAGCCGTCAGTGCCATCTGGTTGTCATCCTCATGATCCTCTTGCGCAGTCATCCCACTTATCCAGATGTCAACCTCATCATTCTCTTGCATGGACAACCACACAGATTTTTTGGTTCTTGTGTGCAGTTGTTGACTTTTTTTCTGCTTTCATCTGTGTCATTCAATTGTAAATAGCCTACAGGATCTATTGCTCATAAAAGGAGGGGCTCTCCCCTGCCTTTTCCAGGGGAATCCATTGATCTAGGAAATCATCATCCATTATTTTGGTTTCAATCAATAAAAAAATGTGTGCCTTCCCCTTTATCTGAGCAATTCATCATTCTTATCCTGGGTATATCTATGATTGCCCCTTGATCCTTGATCCTCAATCCTCAAATCCTTGATCTGCCCCTCTGTGGCCTTATCTTTTATCACCAACCAATTGCCTTGCTGGTTGAAGAAAAATTCATCTGGTTGAACTCTTGAGTGTTTTATACCACTCCTGATCCATTTTTTTGACCATACTGGTATTAATCATTTTTTTGATTGCCTTTCTGGAATCAGTCACATTTGACTGAAAGGTTTCATCAAGCTTGAAACCTGGAGTGTTAAACCTCCCATTATTTCTTTAAATTTTCATTTTCCATACTTCTCTTGAGTCCCTTGAGAAGTGTTGGATTATTGTTGTTCAAATTAGTTTTTGATTTGCTTCTGGAGCTTCATAAAACAAATTTCTTTGTTTTTTACAGCCACCCACAGCTACCTGGTACCCTTCAAGCACTTGATGGTGGAGATTTGGGCAGGTTCATTGAGAACCTGGAGGTTGGTTAAGATTGAGTTTATCTTTCCTAATCTTCTGCTGAGGACAAGAGTTATTAGATTGTGGTAATTGTTACTTACAACTGCCTAGTTTGATTGAAATCTGAAAAAAAATTGAACTTATTTTGTCCTAGTCTTTCCTGCACAATCTTGCCTCAGATAGCAATGTTTCATCACTACCAAATACTATTAAACTCATCCCTTCCATTGATTCCTCATTCATAAGGGTCTGGACCTTGATTCCTATTACATATAAATATTTTTGTAATGCTTTGGAGGTCAGCCCAAAAAGCACCTTTCTCCTCCAAAGAACTGTTTACCTCTCAGAACCATGTGGGGTCTTACATTTGGTTCCCTGGGCCAGAATAAAACCAGAAAACTTGGGATTTAAGGCCCCAGTAAGTTTGGAATCAAATTTGAAATCAAATCCTATTTTTCATTTCTTTTTCTCTTTCTCTCTTTTCTTAGATCTAATCCAAGGAGGCAACTTATCTCAGAAGTAAGTCCTCCCAATTTTAAAATTCTTGTGCAAGATTCTTGTCATTTTTTGTGAAACCCTACTCTTGCCACACTTGTGAGCCACTTTGGAATTCTGTTGTTTGGATCCTCTAGAAGATTCTGTTATTTGAAATGGTATCTACTGGTACCCCCACAACCTCTGTCTGACCTATTATGGTCAAGATCAAACCTCAGAACAAGAAATTAGGTTTTGATGGGGTAAATGTGGAAAGGTTCTTGGACTCTTACAAAATGGCTGCTGAAGAGGATGGGGCAAGCAAATACAATATGGCCTACCAGTTACAATTTTCATCTCCTCTGATGAAGTCATGGAAGTAATCAAGTTGTTTGATGGATTTGGATTGCAGGATTGGAAGCTTCTAAGGGGAGAAATGTTGGCATATTGAGGGAAAATAGATTTGCCTTGTTTTACTTTGAAGGACCTGGATGATCTTGTATCTCAGTGGATCTCCAATGGTGGTGGCTCTTCAGCCTCTGATTATCAATCTTTTAGAAATTCATGGGATCTGATCCTAAATTATCTTATCCAAAACAATCACATTGATATGTTGGAAAAGGTTTGAGTGCAATTTTTCCAATCTTTTTTTTAGGAGTGCAGGAAAGGATTAGGGATGCATTGGCCAAGGCTGGATCAATGATCACGGACAGGGATAATAAATTCAAGCTCCCTGTTTTTCTTGTCCTTAGGGATACTGTGGATGAAGTTATGAAAGTTCAAAGTGCTTTTGATTTTGAAAAGCATAGAACCACTGAGCCATTCCATGCTCCTTCTTTCAAAGAATCTAACAAAATTATGAATAAGATGGAGGAAGATTGCAGGCCCAAACAAAATCCCCAGTCCAACCAGGAGATGGCTACTATAGATGAGATCACCAAAAAACTACAAGCTTTTGAGAAAAAAATACATGAAAAGATTTCTTCTCGGGCTGCTCCTAAACCCTCTAACTCTGTTCCTGAATCCACTCTGGTCTGCTACTACTTTCATAGGGAAGGTTATGGAACTGGAAAATGTCTTGAAATACAGAAGGATAAAGAGGAAATGTTTGTGGAACAGAAGGGGAACAATTTATTTCTTCCTATTTGTGCTTGAATCCCTTTTGAT
This sequence comes from Puccinia polysora, assembly GCA_025617555.3. Lineage (NCBI taxonomy): Eukaryota > Fungi > Basidiomycota > Pucciniomycetes > Pucciniales > Pucciniaceae > Puccinia > Puccinia polysora. The sequence goes on from CM062628.1 coordinate 44,735,093, forward strand.
CCAGCTCCCTATTTGTCACGTGATGGCCTCTTATCAGCCAGCACCTCCTATGAAGGCTTCTTTAGCTTCTTTTGATTTCCAATATTCCTGTGTTACCCTTCAACCATGGTATCCTCCAGCCATCTCCCCCTGCAGTTTTGCCTGGGTTATCAATCCAATCCAGCTTGGAAACAAAATGAGGAACCTAAACCTCATAAGGCTCCTTCCTTGCCAACTTCAATCCTTCAAAAAACAGCTAAATTTCAATCTTCATCTGAGCCTCCTTCCTCTGATGTAGAAGACATGGAGATGGAAAAAGAGACACTCATGGAAAGTTTTCAAGATCAATCTGATCCTCCTCCTTCATCTAAATTGCCTCAACCTTCTGATCCCATCTTAGTTTGTGATTCACCTGAACTTTTTCCCTCCACCCAGCCAAAATTTAAGTTCAAGAGGAAAATTTTGAAGGATCACCCCAATGCTGTGAAAGGTGTATTAAAGAAAATTTCCAATCTAAAATTTCCTGATCTATCTGTGGCTGAACTACTGTCAATCTCTCCATCTGTTTCTGAAGGAGTGAAGAAATGGGTCTCTTGTTGAAGTGTGGAAATTGGTCCTGACAAATTAAAGGTCTCCTTTGGCACTTTGAGGGAGGACTCTGGTGGAAAAGATCCATCCCCCAATTCCAAACTTTACTCCTTCCCTCTTGGTTTTCTTCCTTGTTATCTTGGTGATTCAGCTAGAACTGTTTCACTAATTTTCAATTCTTTTTCTCAGCGCAAATTGATTTTGGATTCAATTTCCTGCAAATTCAAACTCAGTCTTTGGGTCAGCTTCAATTCTGTGGTTTATGGGATAGGGAATCAATCTTGTGAATTGATTGTTATTGCTGAAAATTTCCCATTTAGGATTGGTCAAAATATTGTTGGAACTTGTCACTTTTGGATCACTTTTTTGGAAGTTCCTATGATCTTGGGTTGACCCTTCTTAATGGATTTTGATGCTACCGTGATGTTTTCTGATCAAGTTGGGGAGAGAATCCTTCTCCCTGATGCTAATGGTAGAAAATTTGAAGTACCTCTCTGTTCTTTGGATTATGGTCATTGGGAAAGAGATTTTACTGGTCATACTCCCAAATCAATTTTTAAGGGGAAGCAGAAGGATAATTCCATTTCCTCTAATTTTTTATTGGAAAAGTTGATCCTTTTTATAGCTCTAGCTCTTCTCAGCCTCTGTCTTCAACTCAAGGTTGGACTCTCATCCCTGGGGCCTATTTATCTTTTTTCATTTCATTTTCTCCTAATCTGGACAGTATTAAAAATAAATAAAAAATTAAAATAGAAAACTCCAAAGAAATTTCTTCTCTCTCTGGATGTGTTGTGTCTTCTTCTCCTAGTACACTTAGTGTCAGCTTGCTACTATTGCAGAGCAAGCTGCAAAAGTAACAAGAATAACATAAAATAAAATTATTACATTTAAATTCAAGAAGGAATAGTAAATGCATAAATATTATTTCATAAATGGAATTTCCACCCAAAGTAGATAGGGTCACTCACTGACCCCACTCTTGAAATCCAACTCCTTATATTTTTAATAAGTAAAAATAGAAAAGACAAAAATTCCACGGCACCACTATGGGACCTTTGGCAAAATTAGATATTTCACACATATTGTCACGTATAGGTTTCACACCTGAAATTTATTCAGAATTGAGGTGTTGCTTATATTTTAGGAGTTACACACGGAAATGTGTTGTGTCACAATTCCCGCATGCAGCCGCGGCAACCAATACACCCGCGTGCAGCTGAGAAGCAGCAATGCAACCCTGTTGGCGTACCCTACCCTGACAAGCTGTGTACGCAGCCCTGGGCATCCGGCAAGTACGCAGCCGCGGGACTACGGGCTGACAGAGTGACAGGCGGCCTGAGAAGCTCAGTTACAATGTAAATGTGCTACAACCTAGACGGGGACTTACCACATATGTAATAAAGGTTCCCATGGATATTAGATAGTCTAAAAATACATAAAAGTATTTAAAAATACTCAAATAACCTTTATACAAATTTTTCATATAATATAATTAAAAATAACAAAAATGCCAAAAATAAGATAACTACTATTTGTAAAATTATATTAAAATACTTTAATATACATTTGTGAGAACTTCAAGATATCAGTATCTTGGTGATTTACTTAGGGAACCTATTATGTTAAAATATTAAATGAATGCTCATAACTTATATTTTTAATTAATTATTTTAAGTAAATCAACTGGATTTCGAAAATAAGGAGTAAAATCAATATCATGATTTTACTCCAATCAGCTAATACATAATGAGAACCCACTTGACATCAGATTACCCGTAGAAATGTCTATCAAAAGAATTATTAACATCCTCAGAATATTTACTAAAGATAATTACTTAAATCATGAATAAATTAGTGTTATTCAAACATCCAAATATCAATTAAAAAGGTAGAATAATTCCCATACCCTATGGAATCAGATGCTACCCGTGCTAAAGAACCAAGAAAAGGTGACAGGCTACCAATGGTACCCTGCTACCCTTAGCATCTGTCCCTTTGAGCCCCTGTATCCTTCAGAAGGACAATACTGGGACCCAAAAAGCTATAAATAAGAAGCTCTTTTGAGGATATTGATACCAAGAGACCCAGTTATCTTTATCTCCAGACACCGTTCCAAGGTAATCAAATACTTATAAGATATAAGTAAGTGATTTATGGCTTTTCTCTGATTAATAATATCCATCCCCAACCCTTTTTATCAATTTAAACTGCTGAACAACCTTTTTAACCCCAGTAATTGGTTTAACCCTTCAGTACAAGTCCCAAAAAGGTACCCAAAGGATTTAATAATATACCAGTGAGTCTTTTTATCCTTTTTCTGTTGTGGAAGCTTGGCTACAAGGCCCTGTCACACCACCATATATTTTATATATTGATTATCTTTAGGCAATATATCCTTTAAGAATATAGATTAAAGGTTCCAAAGTAACCAGGTATACGTTTTTTCAAAGTGAATTCCCTGAATAGAGGTGTCAAAGATCCCCAATATTATTGTGACCCCTCTATAAATTGCTTTAATAATCAATTTATTAATATTGATTTATAATATTAAACCATAACCAAACCAATCCAACCTTGCAATAGCTTTATCCAAATATTTTATGGATTTTTGCTGAATTTATTGAATAATATATTTATTATTTATTCTATCACCTCTGGTATCTAAAGGACAGCAAGGGTCTTGGAATCTAGGAGGCTGAAACTTAGGCCTGATCAATCTCCCCTCAGTTCCAGTTCAAATCTCTGCAATGAGCATAAAATAGATCCTGATCTTGATTCTATTCTTGGTAGTTTTGGTATGGAGGAATATGAGCTTTAGTGGAAGCATTTTGGGATAAAATTAAGTCTCCAAATTGTGTACTGCTAGGGCAATCTTCTACCATTTTTTTCAAAACCCTAGCTTGTGCCACACATGTGAGCAACGTATCATATGCTGGTTCTCCCTTTATGGAAAAGGCAGCCTCTGAGGATTTTGCAGAAAACTGGAAGTGGAAGATGTTGGAACTTGGCCTCAGTTTAAGTAGTCAATTCTCACTGATCAATGCTTAGAGGAAACAAGAACTTCTCCCTTTTTCCATCAATTAAAAACCAGTTGCAAAAAAAGTCCAACGAGTCAACCAGCCTATGCCTCTCAACCTCAATCCTCCTCTTATATGTCCTCCTTATTGTGTGATCCTTACTGTGGATTATATCAATCTCTTACGGGTCCCTTTGTGTCTAATGTTTGTGTCCCTGAAGAACTTCTGAAAGTGGTCAAATTTATTCAAGATGAATGGCTTCTTCATGATGAGTTGAATTTGATCAAAAATGTCTTATCTCTAAGGGAAAAATCTATTGCTTTCTGTCAAGAAGAGAGAGTTCTCTTGAAAGAATACTATGGCCTCCCTTACAAATCCTTGTAGTTGAACATGATTCTTGGAAAAAGAAAACAATCCAAATCCCTGCTGCTAAAGTCAACAAATTTATCAAGTTTATCGGCAAACAAGTTTATACTGGTCTATATGAACAGTCAACTTCCATTTATTCCAGCCCTGCCTTCTGTGTCCTCAAGAGTAATGGTAAACCTAGAATAGTTCATGATCTCCAACCTCTCAATAAAGTTACTATTAAGGAATCAGGTATTCCTCCTTCCACTGAAGAATTTGCTGATTCTTTCTCTGGGAGGGCTTTCTATGGTCTAGGTGACATTATGGGTGGTTATGAAAAACAATCCTTACATCCTATTGCCCTTCACTAATTTCAATACTCCTCTTGGTCAATTCCAACTTAATTTATTTCCCCAGGGTGCCACCAATTTGGTTTCAGTCTATCAGGCTCAGATGATGTGGATCATCCAAGATGAAATCCCTAATCATGCTGGTATCTTTACTGATGATGGCAGAATTAAAAATCCATTTTATGAATATGATAATGAGCTCTTACCTTGGAATTCAGGAATTTGTTGATTCATCTGGGAATATGCTAAATTTTGGGAAAGTATTTTGTTTCAAATCAAGGAGTATGGCCTTACTGTCTCTGGATTCAAATTAGCAGCTTGTGTCCCTGCTCTGGAAATTTTTGTTCATGTGGTCTGCAAGCAAGGAAGAAGGATGGCACCATCAAAATTCAACAAGATAATCTCTTGGCCTACTCTAATCAATCCCACTGAATTTAGACGTTTTCTAGGTGTTGCAACTTATTTTCAAATCTTTACCCCATCTTTATCCAAAGTCTGTGCACCCTTGCTTTGTCTAACCAGCAAAGAAACTGAACAGATTTGGACCCAATATTGTGAACATTTGTTTAAGTTGCTCAAAATGATTTTGGTAAAGACATAGTTTTTAAAAAGATCTCTTATGGGCCTGGAGCTGGTAATATCAAGCTGGCTGTAAATTCTATTCATCAATCTGTTGGGCCTGTTCTCACTCAGGAAGACAAGAATGGTTGGGACCTTCCTGCTCTCTATGAAGCTTTGTTATTTTCAGACGTAGAATCCAGATAATCTCAACCAAAAATGGAACTCTGTGGTGTGGCTTGAATGTTGAAGAATCTCCAAACCGCCCTCTGGGTTCAACATTTCAAATTACAAGTTGAAGCTCAATCTATCATCAAAATAATCAATGCTCCCAGCCTCCCTAATTCTCCTATGACTTGTTGGGTGGCCTTTACCAGCTTTTCTCTTTTGATATTGTTCAAAAGCCTGGAGAATCTTTTACCATGCCTGATTTTTTATGTTGACGTCCTCTTGGAGAAGATTAATCTGATGTTGGAATGGAATTCAATGAAGAAGAAACCTTAATCCAACCTGTCTTCTCCTTCTACTCTCAGAATTATTCTGGCTTTCAGCAAGTTTTCTGGCTTAAAAAAAATCAGTACCTTTTAACTTTTCAAAGACCTCCTGATCTCTCTGCTAAAGAATTACAATCTCTTAAAAGAAAGTCCTCTAAGTTCTTTGTACAAGGCTCTAGGCTTATGATATAAGGAAATCCTTGTGCTCTTATTGTTGTTACTATTCCTTCTAAACAAGATTCTATTCTTGAAAGTCCCCATGAAGGTCTTGGTCATTGTGGGGGAAAAAAACTTATCAACAATTATCCAAAAATTTCTGGTGGCCATCTCTGAAGAAATCCATCTCTAAACGGTGCAAGAGTTTTGAAGTTTTTCAAAAACTTGATCTTAGGTGTCCAGCTGAAATTTTTTATTGTACTGGGGAGTCCACTTTCTTTGGAAGTATTGCTATGGATGTGGTTCATATTATCAAGGCAGGTGGTGCTAAGCACCTCATTGTGGCTGAAGATGATTTTTATGGATGGGTTGAAGCCAAATTCCTGAAGAAGCTTAGCTCTGAATCAGTGGCAGCTTTCCTCTATGAGACTTGGACAATGTGTTATGGCTTGGCTTTATCTTACTCTACTTATGGTGGCTCTGAATTTGGTGGAAAACTTGCTCAAATGATCCAATCTCTCCCTGGACAACACAGAGTTACTAGTCCTTATTATCCTGAAGTCCAAGGCATGGTGGAACTGGGCCATTCTCCTTTGATGGCTGCACTTGTAAAACTAGCTGGTGAAAGTGGCAAGAATTTTTGCAAATTACTTTCTCTTGTTCTCTTCTCTGATTGAATCTAAAACAAACGGACCACTGGCTACTCACCTTATGGAATCATCTTTGGTCAAAGAGCAGTTCTTCCTTTGGATCTGGAAATTGAATCCTTCTTGGGTATTTCATGCAAGGAGGTGTCCTCAACTACTGATCTATCTGTTGCGAGATCCAAGCAACTGGAGCAAAGGGAAGATTTTTGTGATGAAGCTTATCAGAAGATGATGGAATTCAGAAAACAAATCAGTTCAGTATTTGGAAAATAAGCATTCAAATTGAATGAGGGATCCCTTAAACCCTGGTGATCTAGTTTTAGCTTATAATCAATCTTTGAATAACCAGTGTGGAAAGCTTTTCTCAAACTGCTTGAATGGTCCTTATTGGGTGGTTTGCCAAGTAATGGGTGTATGTTATGTTTTGGAAGAGCTGGATGGTACTCAGTTGGCCAGAAGGTTCTCTGCTGATCAGGTCAAGAAGTTTCATTGTTGTGGAGACAACTTATCCTAGAAGTAAGTCCTCCCAATTGGGAACCACCAGGGTCATTTGCTGCGTTTTTGTTGTGAAACCTTACTGTATGCCACATACGTGAGCACCTGGGAAGCATAGCACCTGGGAAGCATTCTTTGTTTTTTCTCTGCCGCTTTTAGTGCTCTTTTGGATGGATCAAGAAATCTTTCAACCCTTCAATCACTCTCAAGATCAAGAAATGGCCACTCTTCTGTCTCAATTTCTTTGCATTCCTCCTTTCTCTTAATATCTTCAAATTTGAGATGCAGACTAGGGACAGTATTTAAGTTGGGGAGAGATGTGGTGGCCAATTTGCAACACCTCATAAGAAAAGGGAAAATTTTTAAATTTTTATATATAATCTTTCATCTGTCTATAAAAAAAATTGTCCCTTCAAGCTTGCCCTCCCATCCCTTGGTTGGAATCAAACTCCCCTCTGAGAATCTCCAATTTGCGCTTCTGACCTTTCAAAACCAGCATTTGGACTTCTTCCATCACCCCTTTTCATGAGCACTCCTTTTGCTCTGCCATCCGGTCCACCCGCTCATTGCGTTTCCCCTTTGGATCCTGAACTCTCAAATAACAGCTCATCTTCCCATAACATCCATCAATCATTCATCAGACTTGCGTGTCATCTTTCCCATTATCCTGCGCGGTTCACTGTTGTCTGCGCGGTCATCACTAGTCACAATTCTCATCATCCTCTGCCCAGTTATCCCGCTCATCCAGTTTTCATCCTTATCATCCTCTCCTGCCTTTCAAACCCCCAGTTCATTTTTTTCTTGCGCACAGTTGTCCACTTTTTTTTGACGGTTGCGCGCGGTTGTTCCGCTTTTGTGGGAAGTTCTCTGATTTTGCTTGTTTTTATCCAATCTGTGCCTGTTTGCTCACTAATCTTGCACGGTATTCTTGTGGCTGCGGCAAATCTTGTCCTCAACCTCAGCTGATCATCATTTTGACCAATCTCTCCCATCCTTTGAACCAAGCCCAATGATCAAACTCACCAATCATCTCCCACCAACTATGGACCCATAATTGATCCCTCCATTCTTCATTTGGCTGGCCAATGGCCAAAGCCATCTATTTCCCACCTAATTATTACTGCTTTGCTCATCTGATGGACCGCAAGCTATTTCCCATGGCCTTCAGTGTCATCCGGGTTTCATCCTCATCATCCTATTGCGCGTTTATCCCACTCATCTGTCTTTCATCCTCATCATCCTCTTGCACAGACAACCACACATTTTGTTTGGTTCTTGCGTGCATTTTTCTGCTTTTTTTACGCTATCATCTGTTTCATCAAATTTTAAATAGTCTACAGGGTCTCTTGCTCATAAAAGGAGGGGATCTCCCCTGCCTTCCAAGGGGGAATCCATCAATCTAGGAGATCATCATCCATTATTGTGGTATCATTCAATAAAACTGCGGGTCCCTTCCCCTTTATCTGAGAAATTAATCATCCTTATCCAGGGTCTATCTACGATTGCCCCTTTATCCTTGAGCATCAATACTCAAATACTTGATCCACCCCTCTGTGGCCTTATCCGTTATCACCAAACAATAGATTTGCTGTTTGAAGAAGAATTCATTTGGTTGAACTCTTGAGTGTGTTATACCACTCCTGATCCCTTTTTTTGACCATACTGGTCATCATCATTATTTTATTGCCTTTCTGGAATAAGTCACGTTTGACTAAGAGGTTCCATGAATCTTGAAACAGGAAGTTTTACACCTCCCTTTATTTCCTTGCAGTTTCATTTTGCCATGCTACTCTTGAGTCTCTTGAGAAGTTTTGGGTTATTCTTGTTCAAATTAGTTGTTGCTTTGCTTCTGGAGCTTCATAAAACAAATTGCTTTGTTTAGTACAGCCACTCACAATTATCTGGAACCCTTAAAGGGCTTGATTGCGGAGATTTGGGAAGGTTCAATGAGACCCTGGAGGTTGTTTGGGATTTAGTTGATCTTTCCTAATCTTCTGCTGAGGAACTGATTTATTAGCTTGTGGGCATTTTTACTTACAACTGCCTTGTTCTACTGAACTCTGAAAAAACTTTAACTTTTCTTTTCCAAGTCTTTTCCCACACCATCTTGCCTCAGATAGTTTTGTTCCATCAATACCAAATACTATTAAACTCATCCCTTTGATTCATTACTCATTTGTAAGGTTCTGGACCTTGATTTTGGTTACCTTTAAAATATTTTTGTAACACTTAGGAGGGCAGGCTCAAAAGCACCTTTCTCCTCCACAGAAGTGCCTTTGGCTCAGAACCTTTTGGAGCCTTAAAAAGGTCCCAACCATTCTTTTCTTCCTGGGTGATAACAGCCCCAAAAGATTGATAACTAGAATCAACAGCCAGCTTGATCTTGCCAGCTCCAGGTCCATAAGAGATCTTTTTCAAAACTATGTATTTACCAACCATTGATTTGAGCAACTGAAAAAAATGTTCACAATATTGGTTCCAAATCCATTCAGTATCCCTCCTGTTTAGATGACCCAAAGGCTCACAGATTTTGGTTCAATATGGGATAAAGATTATAAAATAAGTCACAACACCTAGAAACCTCTAACTTCAGTGGGATTGATTGGATTAGGCCAAGAGATTACCTTGTTGACTTTGGATGGTGCCTTCCTTCTTCCTTCCTTGCAGACCACATGACAAAAAATTTCCAGAGCAGGGAAACAAGCAGCCAATTTGGATCTAGAGACAGTAAGGCCAGACTCCTTGATTCAAAACAGAATCCTTTCCAAATTAGTAGCATATTTCCAGATGAATCAACAAATTCCTGAATTCCAAGGTAAAAGCTTATGATCATAGTCAGAAACTGGACCTTTAATTCTGCCATCATCAATAAAGATACCAGTATGATTAGGGATTGCATCTTGGAGGATCCACATCATCTGAGCCTGATAGACTGCAACCACTTTGGTTGCAGTAAGTTGGAATTGACCAAGAGGAGTATCAAAAGTAGTGAGAGGGGGAGAGATAGGATATAAGTATTATTTTTCATAACCACCCATAATTTCCCCTAGACTTTTGCAAGCTCCCCCAGAGAAATAATGAGCAAATTATTCAGTGGCAGCAGGAAGACCAGAGTACTTAATAGTAACTTTATTGAGAGGTTGTAGATCATGAGTTATTCTAAGTTTACTATTACTATTGAGGACACAGAAGACAGGGCTGGAATAACTGGAAGTTGAATGTTCATATAGACCAGTACAAACTTCTTTGAGGACCAGCTTGATCAATTTGTTGACTTTAGCATCAGGGATTGGGTTTTTTTTCTTTTTCCAAGAATCATATTCAACTATGAGGATTTGTAAGGGAGGCCGTAGTTCTTTCTAGATACCTCTCCCTTCTACACAGAAAGAAATAGATAATTCCCTTAGAGATAAGACATTTTTGATCAAATTCAACTCATGAGGAAGAAGCCATCCATCTGGAACAAAGTTGACCACTTTCAGGCGTTCTTCAGTGACACAAACATTAGGCACAAAGGGACCTATAAGAGATCAAGATAATCCACAGTAAGGATCACAAGATAAGGGAGGATGCATAAGAGGAGGATTGAGGTTGAGAGGACTAGGCTGTTTGACTGGTTGGACTTTTTTTGCAACTGATTTATACTTGGTAGAAAAAGAAAGAAGTTTTTGTTTCCTCCAAGCATTTACCAGTGAGGCTTTCCTTCTGAAACTGGGGCTGAGTTGCAAAATCTTCCTCAACCAATGTTCTGCAAAATCCACACTGGGTGCCTTTTCTGTAAATGGAGAACCAGGAGATAATATTTTTCTCACATGTGTGACACAAGGTAGGGTTTGAATAACCACGGTAGAAGATTGCCCTAGAGGTGCACAATTGGGAGGACTTACTTTTACCTCAAATTTTATCCACTGAAACCCATATTCCTCCGTTTCAAAACCACCAAGAATAGGATTGAGATCAGGATCTATTTTATACTCATTGCAGAGATTCAAACCAAAACTGAGAGGATATTGATCAGGCCTCAGAGTACCAGGAGAAGAAGACACAACACATCCAGAGAGAGAAGAAATTTCTTTGGAGTTTTCTATTTTAACATGTTTTTGATTTTAAATACTTTCCAGATTAGGAGAAAATGACAAGAAAAAAGAGAAATAAGCCTCAGGAATGAGATTTGACCCTTGAGTTGAATTCCAATGCTGAGAAGTGCTGAAACTATCAATAGGATCAAATATTCCAAAAAAAATGAGTGGAAATGGAATGGTCCTTGTGATTCCCCTTAAAAATTGATTTAGAAGTATGACCAGGGAAATATATTTCCCAAAAACCAGAATCCAAAGAACAGAGAGGGACTTCAAATTCTCTACCATCAGAATCAGGGAGAAGGATATTCTCCCCAACTTGTTCAGAAAATCTGAGGGTAGAATGAAATCCATTAAGAAGGGTCAACCCAAGATCATAGGAACTTTCAAACAAGTGATCCAAAAGTGACAATTTCCAACAATAGTTTGACCAATCCTAACTGGGAAATTTTCATAAATACCAATCAATTCAAAATATTGATTCCCTATCCCATAAACCACAGATTTGAAGGTGACCCTGGGACTGAGTTTGATTTTGCAGGCAATAGCATCCAAAATTAATTTGAGCTGAGAACCAGAATTGAAAAGGAGTGAAACAGTTCTAGCTGAATCATCAAGATAACAAGGAAGAAAACCAAGAGGGCAGGAGTAAAGGTTGGACTCTGAGGAGTGATTTGCTCTGCCAGAGTCCTCCATCAAAGTACTGGAGGTAACCTTTAATTTGTCAGGACCAATCTCCACACGTCAAAAAGAGACCCATTTTTTCACTCCTTCAGAAACAGATGGAGAGATGGACAGTAGTTCAGCCACAGATAGATCAGGAACTTTAATATTGGAAATTTTCTTTAATAACCCTTTCACAGCATTGGGGTGATCCCTCAAAATTTCCCTCTTGAACTTAGAGACAGTTCTAGCTGAATCACCAAGATATCAAGGAAGAAAACCAAGAGGGCAGAAGTAAATGTTGGAATTGGGGGATGGATCTGTTCCACCAGAGTCCTCCCTCAAAGTTCCAGAACAATCTCTAAATGTCAACAAGAGACACATTTCTTCACTCCTTCAGAAACAGATGGAGGGATTGACAGTAGTTCAGCCACAGATAGATCATGAATTTCAAGACTGAAAATTTTCTTTAATACCCCTTTCACAGAATTGGGGTGATCCTTCAGCATTCCCCTCTTGAACTTAGAAAAAGTTCTAGCTGAATCACCAAGATAACAAGAAAGAAAACCAAGAGGGCAGAAGTAAATGTTGGAATTGGGGGATGGATCTGTTCCACCAGAGTCCTCCCTCAAAGTTCCAGAGGAGACCTTTAATATTTCAGGAACAATCTCTACATGTCAACAAAATACCCATTTCTCCACTCCTTCAGAAACAGTTGGAGAGATTTACAGTAGTTCAGCCACAGATAGATCATGAATTTCAAGATTGGAAATTTTCTTTAATACCCCTTTCACAGAATTGGGGTGATCCTTCAAAATTTTCCTCTTGAACTTAGAAACAGTTCTGGCTGAATCACCAAGATAACAAGGAAGAAAACCAAGAGGGCAGAATTAAATGTTGGAATTGGGGGATGGATCTGTTCCACCAGAGTCCTCCCTCAAAGTGCCAGAGGAGACCTTTAATATTTCAGGAACAATCTCTACACGTTAACAAAAGACCCATTTCTTCACTCCTTCAGAAACAGATGGAGAGATTGACAGTAGTTCAGCCACAGATAGATCATGAATTTCAAGATTGGAAATTTTCTTTAATAACCTCTTCACAGCATTGGGGTGATCCTTCAAAATTCCCCTCTTGAAATTAAATTTGGGCTGGGTGGAGGGAGAAAGTTCAGGTGAAGTAGGAACTAAGATGGGATCAGAATTTTGAGGCAATTTAGATGAAGGAGGAGGATCAAAGTGATCTTGAAAACTTTCCATGAGTGGCTCCTTCTCCACCTCCATGTCTTCAACATCAGAGGAAGGAGGCTAAGATGAAGATTGACATTTAAATGGTTTTTGAAGGATTGAAGTTGGCAAGGAAGGAGCCTTATGAGTTTTTGTTCCTCATGTTGTTACCTAGCTGGATTGGATTGATAAGCCCCAGAAAAACTGGAGGAGGAAATGGCTGGAGGATACCATGGTTGAAGGGTACCACATGAATATTGGAAATCAAAAGAATCCAAAGATGCCTTCAAAGCAGGTGCTGGCTGATGAGAGGCCACCACATGACAAATAGGGAGATATGAATCAAAAGGGATTAAAGCACCATTAGGAAGAAATAAATTGTTCCCCTTCTGTTCCACCAACTTTTCTTCTGTATCCTTTTGGAGTTAAAGACATTGTCTAGTTCCATGACCTTCTCTATGACAGTATTAGCAGACCTGAGTGAATTTAGGAACAGAGTTAGAGGTTTTAGGAGCAGCAAGAGAAGAAATCTTTTGATCTATTTTGTTCTCACAAGCTTGTAGTAGCTTGGTTATCTCACCTATAGTAGCAGTTTCCTTGTTTTACTGGGGATTTGGTTTGGGCTAGCAATCTGCCTCCATCTTATTCATAATTTTTTTAGATTCTTTGAAAGAAGGAGCATGGACTTGTTCAGTGGTTCTAGGCCTTTCAAAATTTAAATCAGTTTGAAGTTTCATAACTTCATCCGCAGTTCCCCTAAGGAAAAGCAAAACAGGGAGCTTGAATTGATTATATGTGGTGGTGATCATTGATCCAGAATTGACCAATTCATCCCTGATCCTTTCCTGCGCTCCTAGCAAGTAAAATTGGAAAAATTTCACTCAAACTTTTTCCGCCGTATCAATGTGATTGTTTTGGATAAGATAATTTTGGATTAGATCCCATGAATGTCTAAAAGATTGATAGTCAGAGGCTGAATAGACACCACCATGAAGATCCAATGAGATACAAGATCATCCAGGTCCTGCAATGTAAGTCAAGCTACATCTATTTTCCCCCAATATGCCAACATTGATTGCCTTAGAAGCATCCAATTATGGGATTTGAATCAATTGAAAAACTTGATTACTTCCATGACTTCATCAGAGGAGATGAAAAATTGTAGCTGGTAGGCCATATTGTATTTTCTTGCCCCATCCACTTCAGCAGCCATTTTGTAAGAGTCCAAGAACCATTCCAAATTTACCCCATTGAGCCCTAAGTTCTTGTTCTGAGGTTTGATCTTGACCATCCTAGGTAAAACAGCGGTGGTGTGGGTACCAGTAGATGCCATTTCAAATAACAGAATTTCCTAGAGGATCCAACAAGCAGAATTCCCAAGTGGCTCATAAGTGTGGAAAGAGTAGGGTTTCACAAAAATTGAAAAGAATCTTGCCCAAGAAGTGCACAATTGGGAGGACGTACTCCTGAGATAAGTTGCCTCCTTGCATCAGATCTAATAAAAGAGATGAAGAGAAAAAGAAAGGAAAAATAGGATTGGATTTTGAAGTTGATTCCAAAAGTATTGGGACTTTAAATCCCAACATTTCTTATTTGATCCCAGCCTGGAGGACTAATTGTAAGACTCAACACAGTGCTGAGCCACAGGAAGTTCTGTGGAGGGAAAGTTGCTTTTTAGGCTGCCCTCCTAAGTGTTAAAAAAATATTTAAATGTAACCAGAATCAAGGTCCAGAACCTTATGAGTGAGTGATCAATGGAAGGGATGAGTTTAATAGGATTTGTTAGTGATGGAACAACACTATCTGAGGCAAGATGGTGCGGGAAAAGACTTGAAAAAAATAAGTTAAAGTTTCTTCAGAGTTCAATAGAACAAGGAAGTTGTAATTAACAATGTCCAAAAGCTAATAACTCTGGTTGTCAGCAGAAGATCAGGAAAGATAAACTCAATCCCAACCAACCTCCAGGTTCTCAATGAACCTGCCCAACTCTCCACAATAAAGCGCTTGAGGGGTACCAGATAAATGTGAGTGGCTGTAAAAAACAAAGCAATTTGTTTTATGAAGCTCCACAAGCAAATCAACAACTAATTTGAAAAACAATAACCCAAAACTTCTCAAGAGACTCAAGAGCAGTGTGGTAAAATTCAAATTCAAGGAAATAAAGGCGGGTTTACCACTCCAGGTTTCAAGCTTGATGAAAAATTTCAGTAAAATGTGACTGATTCCAGAAAGGCAATCAAAACAATGATCAAGACCAGTATGGTCAAAAAAATCAATCAGGAGTGGTATAACACACTCAAGAATTCAACCAAATGAATTCTTCTTCAACAAGCATTGCTATTGGTTGGTGATAACAGATAAGGCCAAAGAGAGGCGGATCAAGAATTTGAGTATCAAGGCTCAAGGATAAAGGGGAAATCATAGATATACCCAGGATGATATACCCAGGATAAGGATGATAAATTGCTCAGATAAAGGGGAAGGGCCCCATGGTTTTATTGATTTCCTACAGTGATGATGATGGGGAAAAAAGCAGGGGAGAGACCCTCCTTTTATGGGCAAGAGGCCCTGTAGAATACTTACAAGAGATAAATAAAAATGAGTGCAGATTTTTTTTGAATAGAAATGAAATAATTAATAACACTCTCAAAGACAGGATCATGCAAAAAAACAAAAGATAAAAAAAAAGAGACAGGAGGTAAAACAGTAGGCCCCCAGGCCAAAGATGAATTTTTTAGACAAGCTTCAGCAGTCAGGACAGCAGGCTGAGGAAGGAGAGTGGCGGCAACGGCCAAGCTGTTGTTGGGGGGGCAATGGAATGAGCCAGGCGCAATAGCAAGCAATGGCTGTCCAAGCGGTGACAGACAGAGTGGCACCAACAACAGCAAGCCGCTAGGCTTGCAACAGCGCAAGAGGATTGTTGGTGCAGATGAGGATTGATTGGGACAGGATGATCAGTGGAAAGAGTTGATGATAGACTTTTGCAATCTAGAAGGCAACAACACCAATGGCTGCAAGCAACCACTTGCTGGTCTGTCAGGTGATTGATCCAAGGGTGACAAGGTGACAGTGATGGGGGGAGTTTGGGGGGATCATTGGTTGACGTTGGCGGTCTTTGTTGACTGGCCGCAAAAAAAAGGGGGGGATTGAGATGATGGATGGCTGTCAGTGAGCTTACAGAGGCTTGCTTGCACCAAGCTTTTTGTTGGAAATGGGATGGATCAAGGTTTTATTCTGTTGGCAAAGCCAATGGCCAACCAGATGAAGAGGGGAGGATTATTTTTTAAATTACCAATGGCCATTTACTTGTTACCGCTTTCATTTGGAAGGGATGATGGAAGATAAAAATTTGATGAGGCAGTCAAGGATGATGTGGATGTTGAGGAGGACAATGGATTGCACGCACTTGAACAAAAATCCAGGATGCAAGAAAAACAAGGGGGAATTGAAAAAAATATCTGGCGATTTGAATGCCCTGGAGGGCCCTTCCTAGACCGCTAGGACAGAAGGAAGTTGGGAGAAGAAAAACAGAATGGTCGCAATAATGATGGTGGAAATGTTTTTTTTTGACATTGGAAGTTGGATGAAAGAACATAAGAAAAAAATTTAAAACTTCCCCTTTTTCTGAGGTGTTCCAAATTGGTCACCACAGCGCCCTTATATTTTGACTTATCTTCAAAAATAGCTATTTTTATTATCTTTCCATGATTTTTTTCTATTTTTGAAAAAAAAATTCCCTTGAAAGAATTTTTGTAAATTTCTGGTATATTTGGTAAAATTTTATTTGAATTCCATCAGAAACATTTATTTTTATTCAAGGAAATCAATTTTGAATTTTTTCATTATAATTATTTCATTAAATAGCGCATATCAGAGTGAAGCAAACCCCCCATGTTTTAACAGCGGGTTTCAAACCAAATTGGCCATTTCAAACCTGTCATTAAAAATAAAAAACACTTATTTCACATCAGATCAGAGTGAAGCAAACCAGCCATGTTTTAGCGGCGGTTTTAAAACCGAATTGGCCATTTCAAAAATGTCATTAAAAATAAAAAAAAACTTATTTCACATCAGATGTGTCAGAGTTACCTGGAAATAAGTGGATTTTTTCAAGTAAATTATATAAAGGCCTCCACGGCCTGTCCACTTCATACACCCCTGGTTTTCCCCCTCCAACCTCCAAAATGTTTTACCTCCAACCTCATCTGAAAAAAATTGATTCATTTCTCTTCATCACTATCCTCATCACTTCATCACTCTCATCACTTTATTGCTTTCATCACATCCACCTAACTCTCATTGCATCACTATCCTCATAACTTTATTGCTTTCATCAAATCCTAACTCTCATTTCTTTATGCCTCTTGTCACTTCATTAATCTCATCTCTTCCTATCCTCTTTTCTTCATCACTCTCATCCTCTCATCACTTCATCAATCTCACCAATTAAACACTCTCATAGCCCTTCATCCCTTCATCCCTCTCACTCTTTTTAAATGGCCCCTCAGCAATCCTCCCCCCGCAAGTCAACTAAAAAATCCAATGGACCAAAGTAAACATCCCCTAGGAACTCAACATCCACCAATCCTCCCCCATCAGCTTCCAAATTCTCAAGTCAGCTCAAGAGAGCTGATCACATCATCCTGCTAACCTGGCTCAAAATTCTGTCCAACTACAATGCTTGCTTTGGATCTAACAATGAAACACACGTTGGCCAACCTCTATCCTGTAAGGCAATGGTTATCTCCTGATGGCCAATTAATTCAAGAAAAAAACAAAAGTTAGGCTGGATCTGTCATCCAAACAGATGATGGAGTTATTCAAGAATTATCAAGGCAAGTAAAAAAAGGCCCACTCCATGTCAATCTCCACCTACTTTGGTATAACCAACTCCAAAAAAGCCAAGGGAATCAACTTGTTGGTTGATAAGTTGGACTCCATTTGTCCGTTTTATATTCAAATGGATGAAATCTTTGGAAAAAAGGCCAAAATCACCCCTCTAGCTGCTTTCAACGCCCAAAAATCTGATTCAGTTGAGTCCAAGGACTTTTCTGGGTATTCTCAGCCTAGCAATGAGGACGTTGATGAAACCTTTGTCTTTGGGTGGCCCCCATCCAATTCCAAGGAGGATATTCAAAAACAATCAGCTCCAATAACATCTACTTCTTCTTTGATTGATGATTCAAACCCAACCTTGGACACCTCACTTACTTCTTTTGATTTCTCTCTTCCTGGGGTGGAAGAACTGGAGAACTTGGCCAATGAGGAGGATGTCATTTCCATATCACCATTGCCATCAAGATTTGCTCTAGTAAGAAACCAAGTTCTTTTCTCTTCTGTCTTGTTAATCCTGACTGATTCAGATTGTAAAACAACAGGCTCATCCATTCCTGAATGGCCAAAAAATCAAGCCAATGGGGCCTCCCACATCCCCTTCAAATTAAAGCATTTATGTTCCCACACAAACCTCCTCTGCAAAGGGAAATCAAAAGGCCTCCAATTCCATCAACATCAACTCCAATAGCATTCAAAAGAGGAGAAACACTTCAAATTTTTTGGGCTTTGAGGGGATCATGGAGAGGCAAGATTCAAGTAAGCCCATTGGATTCTCCTTGCTTTAAAAGTCAAGCTCATTCCTATTCCCCTCTGAAAAACATTGAAATCACAAATTGGATCTGAAAAACTTCAGTCTGAAAAGGATAAGTGGGATTGTAAACTGGATATTGATTTTCAAAAGAAGAAAGCTGATACTTTGGCTCATCAACAAAAATGGGATTCTTAGTGGAAGTTGAAACAGGCTGAGTTAGAATTTCAAAAAGAGGACAAGGAGAAGGATCAACAGCAAGCACAACTGGCAATGGAGATGGAATGACTGGCAACAGAAAAAAAGGATGAGGGTTCAATGGCTGCGGCAGAAATTGGTAGCAGTCAAACAGTAGATGAATTAAAGCAGATTACTCAAATGCTGGGACTATAAATATATTTTTTTGATGAAAAACTTCAAAAGAAAAAAAATCATTTTTGATTACAACAATGCTTAAGACTAATTTTAACCCCACCAACAAGAAAATATTGGGTTTTAGTTTCCATCCAGATCATACAACCTTTTGTTGATGCCCCCCTCTGCAATTTCCAAAGAGATCCCCAATTCCCTCATTTGATCACTCTTTTTCTTCAAAATGCTCTGCTTACCACCTCTCTTTAATTTTGTCACCTCATCTCCTTCCATCTTGTTCCCTCCCAGGCAAATGATCTGCTTGGGGTGAGCATCAAGAAGGTATTCAATTTAGAGTATAACATTGTGAGTGCCGTGGGAGAGGAAATGGAATTGAAGCAAAAGCTGTCAAAAAAGGATTACCAAAAAAAAACATCAGTCACGTGATCAAAAAAAAAAGAAAAAAACTGGGTGTGAACGAATTGGGTCGGGCTTATTACCAAAAAAAATAATTCACATCATCACAAAAACAGGGTAATGTTAAATTCACAACTCTTTGAGTCGTTTACACAACTCAAATGGGCCGTGTGGCACGCTAAAGGACTCAAATGAGCCGTGTGGAACGCTACACAACTAAAATGCACCATGTGGCATGCTACACAACTCAAATGGGCTGTGTGGCATGCTACACAGCTCAAATGGGTTGCATAGGGTTTTACATAACTCAAATCTAGTTGTGTTTGGTGCCACAAAACTAAAATAATTGCAGGCTTAAGAAAAACTAAAATAAACTAAATAAATAAAAAAACAGAAATCAACCAAAAAATCAAAAAATGTTGATTTTTTGGTTTAAAAAAAACAAAAATATAAAATATAAAATAAAAATAACTTAATTCTTGAACAACCCTTGGGGGGTTGTATACCCCTGTACACAGGTATAAATGGTTGTTTACAGGGGTAAAAAAATGAAAACTGCCCATTATGGAAGGTATATGCCCCCCCAGGGCTTTCACATGTTTGGAACAAACCTTTGGAGTGTTGTATGGGACCCCATGCATTGAGGGGCCCTACAAGACTCCCACAGGTTTTGTGGGGCCCTACACGGCTCCCACAGGTTGTGTGGGGCCCTACACGGCTCCCACAGGTTTTGTGGGGCCCTACACGGCTCCCACAGGTTGTGTGGGGCCCTAAACGACTCCCACAGGTTGTGTGGGGCCCTACACAACTCCAAAACAACTGGAGTTGTGAATTTATCATCACCCCAAAACAAAATTACCTTGGTGTGACCAAATTGGGCCGGGGTTTGGGTTGGGCTTTGGGCCAAGCTATGGGGGCCAGGGAGGGGGGGTGGCTTGGTTGGCTGGGCAGGAGGGCATTGGGGAGGGCCCAGAAGCAACCAAGAGGAAGGGAGGGGGCCAGCAGCAACTGGGGGGGCAGAGTGGCAAGCAGGTGGCGGGGGAAGGCAACAGAAAACAAAGCAGGGGGTGGGGCCAGTGTCAGCTTGCTACTATTGCAGAGCAAGCTGCAAAAGTAACAGAAATAAAATAAAAATAATAATAAGAAAATTAACCTAAAAAGGAGTAGGAAACCCATAAATATTATTGCAAAAATGTATTTTACACCCAAAATTAGGTAGGGTCACTCACTGACCCCACCCTTGAAATTCAACTCCTTATATTTTTAAATAATTAAGGAAAGAAAGACAAAAATACCACGGCACCACTATTGAACTTTTTGGCCAATTAAATATTTCACATGTATTGTCACGTATAGGTTTCCCACCTAAAATTCAGTCATAATTGAGGTGTGGTTTATATTTTAGGAGTTACAGACAGAAATGTGTTCTGTCACGGTTCCCGCACACAGCCAATGCACCCCCGCGCGGTGTGGTGACCAAATCTGGACACCCTGGACCAGATGCGGGAAATTCAAAATTTTTTTTCTACAATTCTTTTATTTAGGTGTCATTTATCTGAAAAAAAAAATTGTAATTTTTTTGTATCAGTATCACTCCTCCAATTCCCTCAACCTGCCAAGCGTTCCCCTGTCCCAGTAGTCTAGGAGAGGCCTCTCTTGGTCCCATCCCCTAGGCATTGCTTTCAATCCCCTCTCTCTCCGTGCCCTCCTTCCTTTTTGGCAAAACGCGCGGGCCAAGACCGGCTCGGCCCAAATCATCATCATTATCACCTTGAAATACATTATCCGTGGGGTCTCATTCCCCTTCATCTGAGAAAAAAAAAATCCGCTCTACTTGTAGTATCCTTTGTACATAGTCTAACAGGGCCTCCTGCCCATATAAGGAGGGGCTCTCCCCTGCCTTTTTGGGGCGACATCAGCCGCAGCACATCATATCCTATCCTACCAGGGAGAATAATTATCACCATCATCTTTAAAATAAATTATCCATGGGGTCTCATTCCCCTTTATCTAAGACTAAAATTTGGGTTTATCTATGATTTCCCCTTGATCCTTGGGCCTCCATACTCAAATCCTGATCCTTGATCTTTATCACCAACCAATAGCCATACTGGTTGAATAAGAATTTGACTGATTGAATTCTTGAGTGTGTTACACCACTCCTGATCCCTTTATCCAACCATACTGGTCCTGATCATCCTTTGATTATGTGTCTGGAACCAGTCACGTTTGACTGAAGAGGTTTTATTAAGCTTAAAACCTGGAGTTTTAAACCTCCCTCCGTTTCTTTTGAAGTTGAATTCCGCCACGCGACTCTTGAGTCCCTTGAGAAGTGTTGGGTTATCCTTGTTTGAATCAGTTATTGTTTTGCTTTTAGAGCTTCATCAAACAATTAGCTTTGTCTTTTGCAGCCACCCACAGTTATTGGGTACCCTTCAAGCGCTTGATTGCAGAGAGTTGGGCAGGTTCATTGGGAACCTGAAGGTTGTTTGGGATTGAGTTGATCTTTCCTAAGCTTCTGCTGACAACCAGAGCTATCAGCTTGCAGGCGTTGTCACTTACAATTGCCTTGTCTTGTTGAACTCTGAACAATCCCTGACTTCTTCTATTCAAGTTTTCCCCGGCATCATCTTGTCTCAGATAGTGTTGTTTACCCAGCTACTGTCACACGACCACCCCATGTACTATAGGGCAATTCTTAGATGATTGTGAGCGCAAAGGAATACCAAGCGCGAGGGCAAGTGCAAATAGCAAGACCCAGTTGCAAAGTGCAAACTTGGTTATGCCACTCAACAAACAGCAAGATGAATGGAAGGTGTTCCAAAGAAGGAAACTCAACCTGAGTCCGATGTGATAACTAGGTTTCAGCAAAATGCGAGAACGTATGAAATTAACTAACTGAGGAGACAATCATCAGGCAAGGGGATAGCCCTTATAAGGTAATCCAAAGTGACTAGATACAACCTGGTGATGAGCTAACTACAGGTGAAGCGGTGAGGCAATGAACAACAGGAACGGAATAGGAAATGAAGAAGTGGTATAGATCTGAGGTCTTAGCGTAAGTGCAAGACAATAGAATCTGAGCTTAAAATTGCATGACGAATTGGGATAAGAGCAAGTGACGTTGAAGGTAATGCAAATGAGAGGTAATAGTGTATGCAGGGTAGGGACTAGTCCAATTGCAAACTATACAGTAGTGATGGCTTGGTTAGACGTAGATGCAAACTAACAAACAATGCAGGACCAAAGATGGAAGTCCAAGGCTGTTGATTGGCCAGGGAAGGAGATTGGATCTCATAATGGATGGTCAATTGGTATGGAGTTAACTGCAAAGTTTGCAAGTATATACTGAGTTGGTCGCCAAGATTGGAAGGTCAGCGCAAGCCAGAGGAAATAGCGGATTGCACCATTGATGTTGTGCTTTTATTTGTGTCACGCTTTTAGACTGAGGTAGATGGTACTGAGGAGAGGACATGTCAAAGTGGTGAAGACAATAATCCTTAAGTGCAAAGCGTGACAGTTGCCCGGGTATAAAGACGCAAGCTCCTGCAAGCGTTCAAGTAAATTTTTCCATTGATCTCAAGTCGTTTAATTATCACTGTATACCCTTATACATTCCTTAATTCATTACCCAATAGATTTTTATAAATTTTGCAAAAATGTTGTCATCGTCATCCCACCGTTTCAAAAACTGTATTTGCCACAACAAGCGTTGTATTCCCAGTACTGCCGTCCGAGGTCTCCGAGGCAAGTGCAAGCAATGTTGACTTTGCAAGGTGGCGTGCAACTTCCCTATAAATGTCAAGTCAACCGTCAAGGGTCCTTTGGAATCATCAAGGGAAATGCAAAGTTGTAGGTCCGCGCCAAGGGTCAATTACAAAATACCACCATTGCCGGAGATCAAATACTTGGGGACGCGAGTTCCTGGTGAGTACTAATCAGGAATAACTAATGAACTTGAAATAGTAACTAATTGTTTGCTTGTTTGCTAGTGTTGCCTTGTTTTCAAAGATATACTACCAACACACCACCACCACCACCACCGTACTGGGGACCGCCGACTGAAATCCCAGGGACCCAGATGAATGCCGAGGTGCGAGGCAAGGTATCCGGTGCGGAACCGGTAGGAGTTATAACCAAAGAAGCGAGGGAGGGAGAAGAAAACGCAGCGGAAAGAGAAGCAGAAAGAGAAGCAGAAAGAGAAGCGGGAAATGGAGAAGAAGGAAATGAAGAAGAAGTAAATGAAGAAGAAGGAAATGAAGGAGATGGAAGGAAGGAATGGAGGGCGGAGGCGAAGCAGATCCGGTGCAAATTGTATTGCCGGTCAAAACAGATGCAAGGCCCCTGACGGAAAATATTGGAGAAGGCACGTCGGGTGGCCAAAGGAAGAGAGCGTATGAAGAGCTCTTGGAGGAAGGTGGATGGAATGCTTGGCCAAAGAGAGCTTGGGTTGCAAGATGCGAGGAGATTTTCAAAAGGCACATCGTAACGGAAGTGCTGGTACTTCAAAGAATGTCCGCATTGATCAACAATGAAGACCTTGATACCTTTCGGTCCATGGTTGCGAAATTGATGGCGAATTGGGAGGATGTGGAAAAAGAAATAAAAGAAACTTTGTAGTTTTAATATATATATATATGTATATTTTTTTATTATTGTATTAAAAAATAGAATTATTATTATTATTATTATTTTTTTTTTTTTTTAATAAGTGGAAATGAAGGAAAAATGAGAAAAGAATAAAACAGTGAGATGGAGGAATTAAATGATGAAATGATGGTGAAATAAGATAAGTTTTAATGGGATGGAATATGGGATGGAATGTGATTAAGTAAGATAAATGTAAAATGGAATGAAATGGGATTGGATGGGATGAAATGTGGAGTGGAATGGAATGGGATTGAATGGGATGGAATGAGGAGTGGAATGGAATGGAATTGGATGGGATGGAATGTGGAGTGGAATGGAATGGAATTGGATGGGATTGGATGTGAAAGAATCATGATTGCCAAGGTTTGCAAGGGTAGCTCGCATGGAATTCTCAAATCAGATTGGGTGAATTGCAAAGGTGATGGGCTGGTTCCCACGAGGTGCAATCTTTGTTGGACTGGAAGCCAGACCATTTGACAAGGTATTGAAGTTTTCCTTTGCGTAACCTGGAATCCAGAATACGGCTTACTTTCCACTCTTGATGATAGAGGACAGTGGCGGTTCAGGAGGGGGATGAGTCTTGCCTGTGTATAAGACTCGAGCTGGCTCTAGGAGAGACACATGAAAGACCGGGTGGATACCTTTCCATTTTGCAGGTAAGGTAAGTTTAAAGGCGTTAGAGGAGAAGACTGATTCTACTTTAAAGGGGCCAAGCTTTCTTTCGGAGAGTTTGCAAGTTGGGAGAGTGCTGCAAATGTTGCGAGCATTGAGCCATACTTGATCTCCTACTGCAAAGGTTGGGGCCGAAGTGCGAGATTGGTCTGCTTGCTCCTTATAGCGCTGATTTGCTTCTTTGAGGTTGGTCCAAAGTTGCAATTGAAGGGATTGAATTTGCTCAAGGTAATTGGTAGCAGGTTGAGAAGGTGCTACGTGAAGGGAAGAGAAAGTCGGGTTTCTACCATAAAGAGTTTGGAAGGGCAACTGTTTGGTGGAGGAATGAGTGGAGTTGTTGTAGGAAAATTTGGCTAGTGGGAGCCATTGCAACCATTTGTCTTGTTGATAGGCAACATACATTCAAAGATATTGTTTGAGGATCTGATTAACTCACTTGGTTTGCCCATCTGTTTCTGGGTGGTAAGCCGTTGATAAATTGCAAGTGATCTTCAAATGTTGGCATAGCAAGGTCCAGAAGCTTGAGACAAACAGAGATCCACAATCACTAACTATATTATCAGGGAGACCATGTTTCAAAAATACATATTCTATGAACAACTTAGCCAATTCTTCTGAAGAGGCCGTCACATTACTGCGTAAAAATAAAGCCATCTTTGAGAAGCGATCTACTATTACTAGAATAGCATCATATCCACTAGAAGAAGGTAATTGAGAGATGAAATCCATAGACAGCAAGTGCCAAGGACAAGGCGGAATTGGAAGTGGCTGGAGAAGCCCATACTTCCGGTGTTTTGAGGACTTGTTACGATTGCAATCATAGCACGCGCTAACATAGTCTTTTACTTCTTTGGTCATACCAGGCCAGTAGAAGTCTTGTGCGATCAATTGGTAGGTTTTATCCTGCCCATAATGACCAGCAAGCGGAGAATCATGCTGTGACTCAAAGATATCTAACTTAATGCAAGAATTATCTGGTACTACTATACAATTATCATAAACTAAAAAGTCATTATCATCTATACTGTAACTACTATCTAATAAGTTTGCACTTTTGCGAAGTTCGATGCACTTGGTGTCGTCGCGTTGAGCTTGTCCGAGTTCAGAAGCCAAATCTTGTAAGCGAGCAATGATCAAACTGAGTTGGGCAGATTGGGTTGAGAAGAGTGTCCTAACCTTTTCAGGGTTGTTTTTGGCAAAGGTGCTCCCCCCCCTGGGTAAAGGTTGTCCCGACGTGATAAAGCATCAGGAACTACCGCTTGTTTCCCAGGACGGTACGTGATTGTAAAGTGGAACTCGGAGAGGTATTTGGCCCATCGTGCCTGTCTACGTGTGAGGACTTTTGAACTCATGAAATACTTCAAAGAATTATGATCAGTTAAAACCTCAAAGGATTCCCTAAGACTCAAAAGGTATGAACGCCATTTCTTCAAGCAATGAACAATTGCGAGAAGTTCCTTTTCATGAATCTCATAGTTAAGCTCTGCAGCAAGCAACTTGCAAGACTCAAAATCTACGGGGTTAAAGAGAGAAGTGGAAGGAGAAAACTGCAAGATGACTCCTGTGATTGCATAGTCGCTTGCGTCTGTTTTGACAATAGTTCCAGCTAGCTTGTTGAAGTGAGCGAGTATTGGAGCAGTAGTGAACGCCTTCTTCAGAGCTTCGAACTCCAAAGCAGCTTGTTTGGTAAAAATAAAAGGAGTGTCTTTTTGAAGAAGGTTAGTAAGATTCACGGTTTTTTTGGCGTAACGCGCAATAAACCTTCCATAGAAATTACTGAAACCAAGGAAAACTTGAAGAGATTTAACGGAAGAAGGTGGGGGCCAGTCCAATATGCGTTTTCTCTTGGCTGGGTCCATTGATAGTCCTTGCTGAAAGACTACGACACCTAAAAAATGAAGAGAAGAGGAATGGAACTTTCACTTAGAGGATTTTGCAAACAGGTCATTCTTGCAAAGTTGCTGTAGAACCTCTTGCCCATGTGCAATGTGATCTTTGAGGTTTCTCAAGTAGACTAGTATATCATTGAGATATACCACAAGGTATTTACCTACAAGATTGGAAAAAATGTTGTTGAAAAAATGTTGAAAAGTGGAAGGAGCGTTGCAGAGGCCAAAAGGCATGACGGTATACTCATAGCTGCCAAACCGGGTTCTCATCGCAGTTAAATACTCATGACCTTCCTTAATGTAAATTAGGTTATAGGCCCCTTGAAGGTCTAACTTCAAGAAATAAGTAGCTCCATGGAAGAGGGTAAGGAGATGTGACATAGGCGGTACTGGATAGGCATTCTTCCGGGTTACCTGGTTCAGTTTCCTGTAGTCAACACAAAGGAGAAGTCCGCCGTCCTTTTTTGGTACAAATAGGACAGGGGAAGCAGTGTTTGAATTGCTTGGTCGAAGAAATCCTTTTGCTACATTTTCCGCAATGTAGTCTTGAAGCACAATTGATTCTTGCGTCAAGAGAGAGTAAACTGGTCCTGGTGCCGGAGGTGGGCCCGTAAGTTCAATCTTGTTATCATAAGGACGGGATGGAGGCAGTTTATCTGCTTTTTCAGCTGAAAAGACGTCAGCAAAGTCATGATAAACCAAAGGCAAAGACTCTTGAATGATTTCTAAATATTCAATCTCGTCATCTTTGAGCACCGGGTTTGAGGTGCTCGCATGGTGCAAGAGGATTATGGATCTCAAAATACACCTTTTGGTTGGTGTCTGTTTCTCTTTGAAGGAACAGGAAAGAGGTAAGCTGGATAGGTACGCAATAACTCCTAAATCTGAAGAGGGAATTTGAGAATGAAGGTCAGGATATTGCAAATCTCCTTGGGGAAAAGTGTCATCCAACTCAATGACAGTGTCAGGTAGGCTGTTTAATTCCTGATTGACGGAAAGGTTAGCGTTCTGGGGGTGCAAGGTTCGAAGGTTAATTACTCCTTCTTGCCAATTCACATGCGGATTCCAGTAAACTAGGAAATCATGGCCTAGAATGGTATCATCCATTCTGGGTATAGCCAAGACAAATAAATCCCATTCAAAGCTGGGGAAATTGGAGAATGCAAAGGTCCATTTTGCCTTTTGGGAAACCCAATAAGACGGTTCAGTTGCACTACTTACTAGATAGATGGGAAATTTATTTATCTTGGAACGTGTAAGATTTTTGGAAGTGGAAAAAGATTCACTGATGAAGGAAACATTAGTGCCGGAATCAAGTAATACTTGATAAGGAGTGTTGTCGGAATGGAATAGGATAAATCTCAAACTCAGAGCACCTGGTGACTAGCAAGTGCAAAGATTTACTCGCGGTGATTTAGATAATGTGTAGTTTTCCTTGCAAGTATCAGAAAAACTACAAGTTAATTTTTTGACTGCTTAGCCGCTTCACGCGCTAACCGCTTTGCACAGCTGTCAACATCATGTTTACCTCCACAATACATACACAGCCTGTTCTTTTCCCTTTGCAGTCGTTCCTCACTTTGAAGCATCCCGGTTTCCTTGTCCAAGAACTTCGGAGTTTTGGTGACGGCTTTCCCTTTCAAGTTGGAGTTCGAAGGCGGGGTTGGTTTGGATGGTTTTGGGTTCCTTTTGTTTTGCTTAGAGGAGTCATCCACCTTTGGAGACGAGGTGGATGGTCCATGGTTGTTTTGCCAAGAGCAATTCTTGTCATGATATCCATTATGAAGCTCAATCACTCAATTGATTAGCTGCTGAAGCAAGGTTGTCTTATGACCCCCAACTGCAAGCTGTTCAATTAAGCGTGCCGGTAAACCCTTTTGGAAATGGAATAGAAGAGCGGCCTTGTTCCACTGGATGCAAGACTGCAAGGTTTGAAAATGAGAAATATAAACGGAAGCTCTACTATTCTCCTTCATAACTAAACTATTAAGTTTGTATTTGGCATTCCGAACTTCATTGGGATTGCCAAACAGGGTGAACAATTGTTGTTTGAACTTTTCCCAGTTGTTGAGAATACAAGTGGGACTGTCGTTGGATAAAAGTTTGAGGTACGGTTTGAACCACTGCAAGGCTCTACCTCCTAAGAAGGACAAAGCATACATAACTTTATGTCTATTGGAAGGGAAATTGTTGGAGTCGTTTGAAAAGATGATTTTACAAGACTGTAGGTAGGATCTAAGCTTATGAGGGTGTTCTCCTGTAAAGTGATCAGGTTGTTTCATGCCCGGAGTGCGAAAACTAGGAGTGCTTGGACTAGATTGCTGGGCACCATGAGTGAGGGCCTGGATCAATGTTGAAAGCAGGGTCGGAGCATCGGGCTCAAGAGCAGTAGTGCAAACCCCTGGTCTACCACAAGTCAAGGTTTCATTGGAAGAATGGTCGGAGTCTGCAAATTCGGCAAGAGGGTCCGTTGGAGCATCCCGTGGAGGAGCCCAAGGATCATCAAGAGGTTCCACAGATGGCAATTTGGAAGGAGGAACTGGATCTAAGGGTTGTTGGGCCCAAGGAGCGCTGGTTCTCCCTACCCAATGGATCTCATCATTGTAAGGGGCGAGGGAAGCGTTCCCGGTTGAGCGAGTACGTGACATCAAGAAAGAAGAAGTCTAATATAGGTTGGCAGGCTACAATAGATGAGTTGAGTTAGTTAATTTACTGTCACACGACCACCCCATGTACTATAGGGCAATTCTTAGATGATCGTGAGCACAAAGGAATACCAAGTGCGAGGGCAAGTGCAAATAGCAAGACCCAGTTGCGAAGTGCAAACTTGGTTATGCCACCCAACAAACAGCAAGATGAATGGAAGGTGTTCCAAAGAAGGAAACTCAACCTGAGTCCAATGTGATAACTAGGTTTCAGAAAAATGCAAGAACGTATGAAATTAACCAACTGAGGAGACAATCATCAGGCAAGGGGATAGCCCTTATAAGGTAATCCAAAGTGACTAGATACAACCTGGTGATGAGCTAACTACAGGTGAAGCGGTGAGGCAATGAATGACAGGAACAGAATAGGAAATGAAGCAGTGGTATAGATCCAAGGTCTTAGCGTAAGTGCAAGACAATAGAATCTGAGTTTACAATTGCATGACAAATTGGGATAAGAGTGAGTGACATTGAAGGTAATGCAAATGAGAGGTAATAGTGTATGCAGGGTAGGGACTATTCCAATTGCAAACTATACAGTAGTGATGGCTTGGTTAGACGTAGATGCGAACTAACAAACAATGCATGACCAAAGATGGAAGTCCAAGGCTGTTTATTGGCCAGGGAAGGAGATTGGATCTCATAATGGATGGTCAACCGGTAGGGAGTTAACTGCAAAGTTTGCAAGTATATACTGAGTTGGTCGCCGAGATTGGAAGGTCAGCGCGAGCCAGAGGAAATAGCGGATTGCACCATTGATGTTGTGCTTTTATTTGTGTCACACTTTTAGACTGAGGTAGATGGTACTGAGGAGAGGACATGTCAAAGTGGTGAAGACAATAATCCTTAAGTGCAAAGCGTGACAGCTACCAAATACTATCATCTTTATCCTCTTACTTTTGCTCCCTTGTTTACCAGGTTCTGGACTTTGATCTTGGTTACATTTAAATATTTTTGTAACACTCAGGAGGGAAGCCTAAACAGCACCTTTCCCCTCCACAGAACTGCCACGGCCTAGCACCGTTTGGAGTCTTACATTTGGTCCCCTGGGCCGGGATCAAACCAGCAACCTTGGTATTTACAGTCCCAACAATCATCAACTTTGAAATCTGATGTCTTTCTTTTTTTTTCTTTCATCATCTAGATCCGTGGAGGCAACTTGTTCTAGAAGTACGTCCTCCCAATTGTGCACCATCTGGGCAAGATACTTGTTGTTTTTCAAGAAAACCTACTCTTTCCACATTTGTGAGCCACTTTGAAAATCTGCTCCTTGGATCTTTTAGGAAACTTTGTCAAAATGGAATCTACCAGCAACTCTTCTACTTGTCCTAAGATGGTTAAGATCAAGCCACAGAACAAGAACTTAGGATTCAATGGGACAAACATGGAAATCTTCTTGGACTCGTACAAGATGGCTGCTTTGGTGGATGGGGCTAGCAAATTCAATATGGCCTTCCAGTTACAATTTTTTATCTCCTCTGACAAAGTTATGGAAATCATCAAGTCGTTTGAAGGTTTTGAACAAAATAACTGGGCCCTGCTGCGGGGAGAAATGTTGGCCTGTTGGGGAAAAATAGATGTAGCACGATTTACTTTGCAGGATCTAGATAAACTTGTCTCCCAGTGGATCTCCAATGGTTGTGTGGCTTCAGCTTCCAATTATCAGTCCTTCAGGAAATCTTGGGATCCCATCCAATTCTACCTTGTCCAAAACAATCACATCAACACAGTGGACAAAATCCAAGTCCAATTTTTCCTATCTTTTTCTCTTGAAGTGCAGGAAAGGATCAAGGACAAACTGGTCAAGTCTGGATCCATGATCACTACCAGGGATAATTGATTCAAGCTCCCTTGTTTCCTTATCCTTAGGGGAGTGGTGGATAAAGTCATGAAAGGTCAAACAGCCCTCACTTTTGAAAAATCTAAAACCGCTGAACCAGTGCATGCCCCCCCTTTCAAAGAGTCAAACAAGATTATGATTAAAATGGAATCTGATTGCAGGCCTAAGAACCCTCAGCCTAAACAAGAAACCGCTACAATGGACAAGATCACTAAACTGCTCAAAGCCTTTGAGAACAAAATGGATCAAAATATTTCCTCTCTTGCTGTTCCTAAACCTTCTAGTACTGTCCCTAAAAATACTTTAGTCTGCTATTATTGCCACAGGGAAGGCCATGGAACTGGTCAATGTCTCAAACTCCAGAAGGACAAATAAAAGATATTGGTAGAGCAAAAAGGGAATAATTTTTTTCTTCCTAATGGTGCCCTAATCCCCTTCAATTTTTCTTGCCCTATTTGTCATTTGGTGGCCTCTTACCAGCCACCCCCTTCTATGAAGGCATCCTTTGCTTCTGTGGATTTCCAATCTTCTTGTGGTACTCTTCAACCCTGGTATCCCCCAGCTATTTCCTCCTCTTCTCTGGTTGGTACTTACCAATCCAATCCAGCTAGGAAGCAACATGAGGAGCCCAAACCTCATAAAGCTCCTTCCCTGCCAACCTCAATCCTCCAAAAACCAACCAAACAACAATCCTCACTTGAGCCCTCTTCTGATGTAGAAGACATGGAGGTGGAAGAAGCACCACTCATGGAAAGGTCTCAAGATCACCCTGATCCTCGTCCCTCATCTATTAAACCTCCTCAATCCCCTGATCCTGTTCCTGCTTCACCCAATCTTCCTCCCCCCATCCAGCCCAAAGTTCAGTTTGAGAGGGGAATTTCCAAAGATCACCCCAATGCTGTGGAAGGGGTATTAAAGAAAATTTCTGATCTTAAAATCCCTGATCTATCTATGGCTGAACTCCTGTTTATCTCTCCATCTGTTGCTGAAGGAATAATGAAATGGTTTTCTCGTTGACATGTGGAAATTGGTCCTGAGGAACTCAAGGTCTCCTCTGGAACTTTGATAGATGATTCTGGTGGAACAGATCCCTCTTCTGAGTCTAGTCTTTACTCATGTCCTCTTGGTTTTCTTCCCTGCCATCTTGGTGAATCAGCTAAAACAGTCTTGCTCCTCATTGACTCCGGCTCTCAGCTCAACTTGATCTTGGATTCTATGGCCTGCAAACTTAAACTCAGCCCTAGGGTCAGCTTCACCTCTTCAGTGTATGGAATAGGGAACCAGTCTTGCAAATTGGTTGGAATCGTTCAAGACTTTCCAGTATGGATTGGCCAAAACATTGTTGGAACTTTTCATTTCTGGATCACACGCTTGGATGGACCTATGATCTTGGGTCAACCTTTCCTAATTGATTTTGGAGCAACTCTGATGTTTTTCAATCAAGTTGGGGAGAGAATCCTCCTCCCTGATTCAGATGGTAGAAAGATTGAGGTTCCTCTTTGTTCTTTGGATTCTGGTTGCTGGGAAAGATATTTCCCCGGTCATTTTCCTAAACAGAAGGATGATTCCAGTTCCTTTCATTTTTTATGGGAGTAGTTGATCCTACTAATAGTTGTAGTTCTTTTCGGCCTCAAACTTCAACTCAAGGGTCAACTCTCATCCCAGAGGCTTATTTCTCTTTCTTTTGAATGTTTTCTTCTGATCTCAAAAATATCAAAAATCAAAAACAAATCAAACTGGAAAAATACAAAAATATTTCTTCTTCATCTGTTGTTTCTTCTTTTCCTTTTACTCTTATTCCTAATCAACCTTCTCTCAGTTCCGGTTCAAATCTTGGCAATGAGTCTAAACTAGATCACAATCTCAATCCTATTTTTGGTGGCCTTGGTATGGAAAAATATGGGCTTCAGTGGAGGCAAATTGGGGTAGAAGTAAGTCCTCCAAATTGTGCACCACCAGGGTATCCTACTACTATCATTTTCAAAACCCTACCTTGTGCCACACATGTGAGCAATTTATTATATCCTGGGACTTCTTTTATGGAAAAGGAACCTTTCAAAAAAGTTGCGGAACATCAAACTTGGAAGGCATTAGAACTTGGTCTCAATCCTTGTAGTCAGATCTCTCTGGTCAACTCTTGGCAAAAACAATAACCGCCCTCTTTTTCCTCCAAATATAAACCAGTTTCAAGGAAAATCCAACCAGTCAACCAACCAATGCCTCTCAATCTCAACCCTCCTCTTAGGTGTCCTCCTCTATCCCGCAATCCTTACTATGTTTTACCTTGGTCTCTCACTGGTCCATTCATCCCCTCTGGTTGTGTCACTGAAGAACGTCTGAGAGTAGTCAAATTTGGACCAGATGGATGGCTTCTACCTGATGAGTTGTATTTGATCAAAAATGTCTTGGCTCTTAGGGAAAAAGTTATTGCTTTCTGTGAAGAAGAGAGAGGTCTCTTGAAAGAGTCCTATGGTCTGCCTTATATCATTCCTGTAGTAGAACATGATCCCTGGAAAAAGAAAAAGATCCCAATCCCTGCTGCAAAAGTTGACAAATTCATCAAGTTGGTCTGGGAAAGAGTCCAAACCGGTTTATACAAACAGTCAACTTCTAGCTATTCTAGTCCTTTTTTCTGTGTCCTTAAAAGTAACGGTGTAGAGACTCCTGTGGGATTATATAAATAAAGTAGCAAATAGCTTGCTGGCAGTCCTTGAAGGGGAATTTAGTATTTCTTCTACTCCTTTGGAGTAATATTATATACTAAGAGTGGTTTTGAATTGCCTGCCCTTCTAGTACTATAGTAAGTCTGCACAATAATTTATTTAAATTAATGGCTGGTTTCTTTGAGACTTAAAATAGGTCTCAGATCAGACCTAGGTTAGTTATTAATTGTTATTGGTAGGGTTTGTTGAAGAATAGACCAGATGTATTGGATTATTGGTTAATTATTGCTCAGATATATGTGATCTTAACCAGTATCCCAATATCAAAGGGTTCAAGGGTTTTATCAAAGGGATGGTTCAGGAGAGGACCCAAGGATGGGTTTACCCACAGGGGGCTGGGTAGAGGAAAGGTTGGTAGTTTCTTTTTGTTGTGCTCTCTTTCTTTGTAAGGGTTATTTATTAATTAATGGGTGGGTTTTCTTTAATCTGGTGCTGAATATTTAGGTCACAGAAGAACCCTTATTCAAGCACCTGTTGGGTGGTTTAACTGGTTAAATATGGTTAATAAATTGGTTTCTGATTTCCTGTTTCTTTATAATTGGTTCACTACTAATATGTATCTGGGTAGGTACCACAGATGGATGGGTTGATGGGGTGGATGGATAGATGATGAGATGGGTGGTTCTGATTAGGTGAGTAGGTATACAACTTGGATAGGGCAGAGAGGCCCTCCTTAAATAGACAAATCCTGCCCCCAGGGGTGCTCAAGGCTGCCCCTGAGGGTTCTCCCTGTTCTGGTGAGGAACAGTGAGATACAGTTACATGAGGCATTTCTGCTGGTTGGGAAAAGTTTGTACAGTTACATGAGGCATTTCTGCTGGTTGGGAAAAGCTTGTACAGGGGTTTCATGCATGCACAGCCTTGCATAGATTGCTGTGTAGTTCAGATAAGGTATATTGCTGTGCTGTACTGGTAGTTTATTCAGTGATTCTTGCTTCTACCTACATGTATTGCTGTGCAATACTGTTGGTTTGTTTGGTTCTGGTTAAGGCTGGTTCCACTTTCTCCTGCATATATTGCTCCTGTGTACTTCTGCACAGCCTCTTGTATGTGTATTTGCTGCATGTTTGTTGGGTTCAGGTGACCAGATCTGACATGCTGCACTGCCTCCTGTATCTGTATTGCTGTATTCTGGCTGTGGTGACTGGATCTGGACTGGTTGCACTGCCTCCTGGATCTGTATACTGTATGCTGGATGAGGTGACTGGATCTGGCATGCTGCACTGCCTCCTGTATCTGTATGCTGTATTCTAGATGAGGTGACTGGATCTGGCATGCTGCACTGCCTCCTGTATCTGTATGCTGTATTCTGGATGAGGTGACTGGATCTGGCATGCTGCACTGCCTCCTGTATCTGTATGCTGTATTCTGGATGAGGTGACTGGATCTGGCATGCTGCACTGCCTCCCGTATCTGTATGCTGTATTCTGGATGGACTGGTTGTTGTGTGGTCCTGGTCTTGAGGATAAGCTGCCACTGGTATGTACTTGAGGGTTTACTAGGTATGCCTTATGTCTTCCACAGAGATGTGACACCTGGGTGGGTATGAGTTTGCCACAGTTGAAGGTTTCTTGGGCTGTATCTTCTAATCCATGAGAGATAGAGGGGTATGTTGGCTGAGTGACTATGGTTTATTTTCAATGTAGAATCCATTTCTGAGGTTAATTTGAGGGTTTGAGCTGTTGTTACACTAGAAAAGTGAGTCTGATGGCTATAGGACAGGTTTGGACTACCACAACGGTAAACTTGGAATAGTTCATGATCTCCAGCCGCTAAAAAAGGTTACTATTAAAGACTCTGGTATTCCCCCTGCTACTGAAGAGTTTGTTGAATCCTTCTCTGGCAGAGCTTTCTATGGTCTAGGTGACATTATGGTTGGCTATGACAAAAAATCCTTACATCCAATTTCTTGCCCTCTCACTACATTTGATACTCCTCTTGGTTGTTTCCAACTGACTCAATTGCCTCAAGGCGCCACCAACTTGGTTGCAGTCTATCAGGCTCAGATGGTTTGGATCCTCCAGGATGAAATCCCTGATCATGCTGGTATCTTTATTGACGATGGCGTAATTAAAGGACCAGTTTCTGATTATAACAATTAGCTCTTACCCTGGCATCCAGGAATCCGTCAATTTATCTGGGAATATGCAACCACTTTGGAAATTATCTTGTTCCGAATTGAAGAATCTGGCTTCACTTTCTCCGGATCCAAATTGGCTGCCTGTGTACCTGCTCTGGAAATTGTTGGTAATGTGGTCTGCAAAGAAGGAAGAAGGATGGCTCCATCCAAAGTCAACAAAATCCTCTCTTGGACTACCCCCATCAATCCAACTGAAGTCAGGAGTTTTCTAGGTGTTGTCACTTATGTTTGAATTTTTATCCCATCTCTATCCAAAATCTGTGCTCCCCTATGTTGCCTGACCAGAAAAGATGCTGAGTGGATCTGGACCCAAGATTGTTAAAATTCTTTTCAGCTACTTAAAATGATGGTTGGAAAAGACATAGTCTTGAAAAAGATCTCTTATGGACTGGTAGCTGGCAAGATCAAATTGGCTGTTGATTCTAGTTATCAATCTGTTGGGGCTGTCCTCACTCAGGAAGATGAAAATGGTTGGGACCGTCCTCCTCTCTATGAATCCTTGTTATTTTCAGATGTAGAATCCAGGTACTCCCAACCAAAACTGGAACTCTGTGGCGTGGCTTGAATGTTGAAGAAACTCCAAACTGTCCTCTGGGGTCAACACTTTGAGTTACAAGTCAACGCACAATCCATCATTGAAATGATCAATCCCCCCAGCCTCCCAAATGCTCCTATGACTTGTTGGGTGGCCTTTATCCAACTTTTCTCTTTTTATATTGTTCATAGGCCTGGAAAATCCTTCACCATGCCTGATGGTTTATCTCAACGCCCCCTTGGAGATGAAGAATTGGATGTTGGAGTGGATTTTGATGAGGAGGAGTCTTTAATTTTTCCAGTCTTCACCTTTTCCTCCCAAGATTATTCTGGCTTCCAACAAGGTTTCTGGCTAAAATTAGAGCAGTACCTTTCCACTCTCCAAAGGCCTCCTGATCTCTGCTAAATATTTTTGATCACTCAAAAGGAAGTCCTCCAATTTCTTTGTCCAAGGTACTAGACTTATGAAAAGAGGCAATCCTTGTGCTCTAATTGTTGTCACGATCCCCTCTAAGCAATATTCAATCCTCAAAAGTCTCCATGAAGGCCTTGGGCATTGTGGGGAAACCAAAACCTATTGAAGTATATCCAAAAGATTCTGGTGGCCATCTTTGAAGAAATCAGTCTCTCAATGGTGCAAGAGTTGTGAAGTATTTCAGAAACATGATCTTAGGCGCCGGGCTGAAATTTTTTATCCCACTGGAGAGTCCACTGTCTTTGGAAGGATTGCTATGGATGTGGTTCACATTAAGGCTTGTGGAGCTAAGTACCTCATTGTGGCTAGAGATGATTTTTCTGGATGGGTTGAAGCAAAATTTCTTAAGAACCTCAGCTCTGAATCAGTAGCAGCCTTCCTTTATGAGACTTGGACAATGCGTTACGGCTTGGCTCAATCTTATTTAACTGATGGTGGCTCTGAGTTTGGTGGCAAATTGGCCAAAATGATCCAATTGCTTCCTGGTCAATATAGGGTGACCACTCCTTATTATCCTGAAGGAAAAGGCATGGTGGAAAGAGGCCATGCCCCTTTGAAGGCTGCTCTTGTCAAGTTGGCTGGTGAAAGTGGAAAGAATTGTTGCAAATTTCTTCCTCTGGTCCTCTTCTCTGATCAAATTTCAACTAAATGAACCACTGGCTACTCACCTTACAAAATCCTCTTTGGTCAAAGGGCTGTCCTTCCTCTTGATCTGGAAATGGAATCTTTCTTAGGTATTTCTTGGGAAAAGGTTTTTTCCACCACTGAT
This sequence comes from Puccinia polysora, assembly GCA_025617555.3. Lineage (NCBI taxonomy): Eukaryota > Fungi > Basidiomycota > Pucciniomycetes > Pucciniales > Pucciniaceae > Puccinia > Puccinia polysora. Next base: position 44,772,442 of record CM062628.1, read on the forward strand.
CTATTCGTTGCCAGATCCAAGCAACTGGAGCAAAGTGAAGATTTTTGTGACAAAGCTTATCAGAAAATGATAGAGTCAAGGGAAAAATCAGTCCAGCATTGGGAGGATAAGAATTCCAATTGAGTCAGGGATCCCTTGAATCCTGGTGATCTAGTTTTAGCTTATAATCAATCCTTGGAAACTCAGTGGGGAAAGCTTTTTTCCAATTGCTGGAATGGTCCTTATCAAGTAGTCTTTCAAGTCAGAGGTGGATCATATGTTTTTGAAGAACTGGATGGAACTCAGATGGCCAGAAGGTTCTCTGCTGATCAGGTGAAGAAATTTCATTTTCCTGGAGACAACTTTTATCAGAAGTAAGTCCTCCCAATTGTGCACCACCAGGGTCATCTGCCGCGTTTTGTTGTGAAACTCTACTGTATGCCACATACCTGAGCACCTGGGACGCCTTCTTCATTTTATTGCAGCCAACTCTAGGATTTTTTTGGATGGTACAAGATATTCTTTTCAATCACCCTCAAGATCAAATGGCCATTTCTTGTGTTTGATCATCTTTCCTTCATTTTTTTTATGACATCAAGCTCAGATGCAGACTAGGGACAGTCTGTAAGTTGGGGAGAGATGTGGTGACCAAATCTGGACACCCTGGACCAGATGCGGGAAATTCAAAATTTTTTTTCTACAATTCTTTTATTTAGGTGTCATTTATCTGAAAAAAAAAATTGTAATTTTTTTGTATCAGTATCACTCCTCCAATTCCCTCAACCTGCCAAGCGTTCCCCTGTCCCAGTAGTCTAGGAGAGGCCTCTCTTGGTCCCATCCCCTAGGCATTGCTTTCAATCCCCTCTCTCTCCGTGCCCTCCTTCCTTTTTGGCCAAACGCGCGGGCCAAGACCTGCTCGGCCCAAATCATCATCATTATCACCTTGAAATACATTATCCGTGGGGTCTCATTCCCCTTCATCTGAGAAAAAAAAATCCGCTCTATTTGTAGTATCCTTTGTACATAGTCTAACAGGGCCTCCTGCCCATATAAGGAGGGGCTCTCCCCTGCCTTTTTGGGTGGAAATCAGCCGCAGCACATCATATCCTATCCTACCAGGGAGAATCAGTATAACCATCATCTTGAAAATACATTTATCGTGGGGTCTCATTCCCCTTTATCTGAGACTAAAATTCGGGTTTATCTATGATTTCCCCATGATCCTTGGGCCTCCATACTCAAATCCTAATCCTTGATCTTTATCACCAACCAATAGCCTTGCTGGTTGAAGAAGAATTTGACTGATTGAATTCTTGAGTGCGTTACACCACTCCTGATCCCTTTATCCAACCATACTGGTCCTGATCATCCTTTGATTATGTGTCTGGAACCAGTCACGTTTGACTTAAGAGGTTTTATTAAGCTTAAAACCTGGAGTGTTAAACCTCCCTCTGTTTCTTTTGAAGTTGAATTCCGCCACGCTACTCTTGAGTCCCTTGAGAAGTTTGAGGTTATCCTTGTTTGGATCAGTTATTGTTTTGCTTCTAGAGCTTCATCAAACAATTAGCTTTGTCTTGTGCAGCCACCCACAGTTATTTGGTACCCTTCAAGCGCTTGATTGCAGAGAGTTGGGAAGTTTTTTTTGGGAAACTGGAGGTTTTTTGGGATTGAGTTGATCTTTCCTAAGCTTCTGCTGACAACCAGAGCTATTAGCTTTTGGGCATTGTGGTGCTCCAAAACCTAACCTATAGCCATTAGACTCACTTTTCTAGTATAAGGAAAACTTCAATCATCAAACAGACCTCAAAAATGGATTCTACACCAAAGATAACCCCTAGTCACTCAGCCAAAGTACCCCTCTATCTCCCCTGGTTTAGAAGATACAGCTCAAATCAACCCTGGCATACCCATTCCCCTACCAGGTGTCACAGACCAGTGAAGGTTCATGGACATACCATGGATGCCTTCAAGTACATACCCCATACAGTACAACCATATAGCACCAAAAAAACCTTCAACAGCATACATAATTAATATATGCAAGGCACTGCATGAAGAACCAAACAAATCACCTGTATACACAGCAATATATGCAAGACACTGCATGCAGAGGCTGTACAGCAGCATACAGGACATAATACAGAAGCAATATATGCAAGGCACTGCATGGAGAACCAAACAAATCACCTTTAAACACAGCAATATATGCAAGACACTGCATGCAGAGGCTGTACAGCATCATACAGGACACTATACAGAAGTAATTTATGCAGGGGGCACCTGTATCTATGCAGCACAGAAATGCATGCAAGGGTGTACATGCATGTAGATCCTGCACAGCCTCCTCCTCTGAACAGCAAAAATGCCTCATGAACTGTATTCACTGTATCAGGGAGACCCTCAGGGGCAGCCCTGAGGGCAGGATTTTCTATAAATAGAGGGCCTCTCTCCCCCATCCAGCTCCCATCATCAGTTCCCCCATCCTTCCCTCCAAGGGACCACCATGCCTCTTAGGCACCCTTAACCCATACTTTACTACCCTCAACCATTATCCCATAACCCATACTATCATCATCACCAATACCATATCCCATATCATTACCATCACCATCACCATCATCATCACCATCAACCATCACCATCACCATCACCATCATCAACACATACTTTTGACCATGACCCAATCCAATAACCCATACTTTTGACCATCCACCACCACCATTATTTACTTCATAACCCATACCTGTGAACATCACCACCATGTGCCCATAACCTGAACATCATCACCTACCATCATCATCATCATCAGTCATCATCATCACCTACCATCATCATCATCAGTCATCATCATCACCTACCATCATCACCATTGGTCATCATCATCATCACCATCCATCATCAACATCACCTACCTTGACCATCATCCATCATCATCATCACTCACCATCATCATCATCAGTCATCATCATCTTCCATCATCATCACCTACCTTGACCATCATCAGTCATCAGCATCACCTACCTCATCCATCATCATCCATCATCAACACCTACTTCATCAATCATCATCATCATCAAACATCATCATCAGTCATCAACTATAGGCCCAACCATTTCAAGCTTTATTCAAATCATCACCTGTATCACCAAAGGAGTATCAATCAGTAACCAATAAAATAAATATAAAAATATATAAAGCAAAAGACTGGAGAAAGGAATCTTCCCTTACTCAACTTCTATCCACCATGACACCTATCTTTTCCATCATTTCTTCCTTATCAAGCTTGAATACATTGATCCTAGGTCTGATAGAGACTACTATAGTAGCAACTCTATTTGAAAATCAGCCACCATTTCTCTTTTCTTTTATTTTTTTGAGACTACTATAGTACTCAGAGGGGCAGGAAACTCAAAACCACCCTTAGTATTCTTCTATCTTATCAGTAGTTGTAGTACTAAATTCCCCCTCAAGTGACTGCCATCAAGCTATTTGCTAAAACTTTACCCAATCCCAAAGGAGTCTCCACAGCGTTGTCACTTAAAATTTCCTTGTCTTTTTGAACTCTGAACAATCCTTGAATTCTTCTATTCAAGTTTTCCCCAGCATCATCTTGTCTTGGATAGTGTTGTTTACCCAGCTACCAACTACTATCATCTTTATCCTCTTACTTTTGGTCCCTTGTTTACCAGGTTCTGGACTTTGATCTTGGTTACATTTAAATATTTTTGTAACACTCAGGAGGGCAGCCTAAACATCACCTTTCCCCTCCACAGAACTGCCACGGCCTAGCACCGTTTGGAGTCTTACAGCGGCTGAGCTACAGCTCTGTCACTCTGTAAAAGTTTTTTACGCAGCCCCAGGCCTCTGACAAGTATGCAGCCGCGGGACCACGGGTTGAAAAAGTGACAGGCAGTCTGAGAAACCTAGGTACCGCGTAAACATGCTACAACATACATGGGAACATTCTAAATATGTAATAAATGTTCCCATGGATAGTAGATAGTCTAAAAATACATAAAATTATTTAAAAATACTTAAATAACCTTCATACGTATTTTTTATTAAATATAATTCAAAGTACCAAAAATGTCGAAAATAAGATAATCACTACTTCTAAAAATATATTAAAATACTTTATTATACTATTATGAGAATTTCTAGAAATAAACATTTTTTTGACATATTAAGAAAACTTATGATGTAAAAATATTACATGAATACCCATGACTTACATTTTTAAGTAATTATTTTGGTAAATCAACTGAATTTCAAAAATAAGGAGTAAAATCAATATCATGACTTTAATGCAAATATTTAATACATAATGAGAACTCACCTGACATCAGAATATCCATAGTAATCTCTATTAAAATAATTATCAACTTACTGGGAAAATTCAATTAGGATAATTAATTAAATAATAAATAAAAAGGACAGATTAGTGTTATTCACACATCCAAACATCAATCATAAAGTACAGTAATTCCCATAACCTGTGGAATTTAAAGCTACCCATGTTACAGCACCAAGAAAACGTGACAGGCTACCACTGGTTACCCTGCTAGCCTCAGTGTCCGTCCCTTTGAGCCCCTGTACCCCTTAGAAGGACAATATTGGGACTCCAAAAGCTATAAATGAAGAGCTCTTTAGAGAATATTGATACCCAGAGACCCAGTTATATTTCCATCCAGACACCGTGCCAAGGTAATAAAATACTTATAATAGATAAGTAAGTGATTTATGGCTTTAGTCTGATTAATAATATCCGTCCTCAACCCTCTTTTATCAATTTAAAATGCTGAACAGTCTTATAACCCCAGTATACAGGTTTAACCCATCAGTGCATGTCCCAAACAGATACCCTAAGGATTTAATAACATACCAGTGAGTCTTATTATCTTTTCTCTGTTGTGGCAGCTTTTTTACAAAGCCCTGCCACTCCACCGTGTTTTTTATATAAATATTATATTTGGGCAAAATATCCTTTAAACCAAAGGGCCCAAAGTTACCAGGCCCACATTTTTTCATACTGAATTTCCTGAAGAGAGGTGTTAAAGATCCCCAATATAATTTTGGCCCCTCTATAAAAATATTTAATAATCAATTTATCTATATTGATTTATAACAATAAACCATAACCAAACCAATTAAACTTTCAATAAGCTTTATCCAAATATTTTATGGATTTTTGCTGCATTTATTAAATAATATATTCATTATTTATTCTATCACCTCTGGTAGCTAAAGGATAGCAAGGATCTTGGCATCCAGGAGGCTGACAGCCGGAGCAAAGGGGCGGGGGGGAGGGGGGGCTGGAGCAAAGTGCCAGGCAGGGCTGGTGATTGAGGGGGGGGGAAGGGCCGTCAATTGGGGGGGGGTGGCGGGGCTGGCAATTCAAACAAAGGGGGGGTCCATAAATTGAAGGGGGGCAAGGGGGCAGAGGGGACAGGCAAGCAAGGGAGCAGGGGGGGGGGGATGGTGAGGGAGTGAGCAAGAGGGAGAGGAGGTTAGGGAGCAAGTAAGAGGGAGAGTAGGTGAGGGAGCAAGAAAGAGGGAGAGGAGGTCAGAAAGAATGGAGGGAAGAGGAGGATGAGGAGGAGGGGGGGAACTTACCTGAGGAAAGAAGAAGTAAGGAGGTGTGAAGGGGCCTAAGGTGGATGGATTAAAGGATAACTATTGGTTGATGGGGATGGATGAGGAGGAGGATGAGGAGGGGGGGAGCTTACCAGGGTTGTCAAAAAAAGGAGGAGGGGAGGTGGTGGGTGAGGTGGAGGTGGTGGGTGAGGTGGAGGTGGTGGGTGAGGTGGAGGGGTGAGGTGGAGGTGGTGTGAGGTGGAGGTGGTTGGTGAGGAGGAGGAAGGAGTGGACCTGTCATACTGACACCAAACTCAGTCTAACCTCAGTCTAACCCTCAGGCCTGATCTACTTTCTTAGGAACTTCAACCTCAGGGCTCAGGAGACTTACATCAATATGTCTCCAGTAACTATATACCTCAGGATCTTCATGCAGTACATATCTACATATAGTCTAACCTCATACTATACACAGATAGACTCCATAGGCTTGCACATACTCAATCTCCCAGGCTCTACTCTACCTCTCTGTCTAACCCATACCTCTTTGGGTTACCTCTCTGTCTAACCCATACCTCTTTGGGTTATCTCTCTGTCTAACCCATACCTCCTCTGTGTGGTTTATCCTTTGGGAATCTTTATGTACATCCCCTTGCAGATTGTATTACATACTCTATCTACTTAGTACATAGTGACATGACTCCCATGTACACTGTACATCCTTCAACTGTACTCTCCCAACTTAGACAGCTCAGACCTGGAACCTTACCCCAATGTAGAAGCAGCCTAACCTAATGTAGTAGCATACCTGATCAGCCCTCTCTGTTACTTAGACTATTCCCATGACATCATGTGTATAGTCTGAGCCCCAATCACTTGTACCTCTGTTGTAGTTCCAACCTCTTGTCTATTTAACAGGCCTCCTCTTCCCTCTTCCTGATGCTTCCCCCAAGAAATCAGTTTACTACTTCTTACTAGGAGATCTTTCCCAGCAAGTGTCATTCAGCACCCTTCAACCCAATCCTCCTCTGCTCCTTGTAGCCTCCTTCAGTAACCTTGCCCCCAAGCCTACTGTGGGTAGAGACCCCTCTGTGGGAAGCCCTGCTTGCATGTCAGCAGCCCTTGTGACAGGACCCACCGGTGGTTTGGTGGGGTGAGGTGGGTGGTTTAAAAGTTTTGAGTTTTTTTTTTCTTAGTCCACCCCACCAAAAGAGAGAAAAAAACCAACTCAGCCCAGGAATCTTGGGTGAACAACCAAAACCAAAAAAAATATGGTAAAGGGATTTTTTACCTAATTCAAAATTGAACATAACTCATCAAAGCAAGAAATGGTGAGAGGATGAAACTGTTCTCTCATAGAAGAAGATGAGGGACAAGATGAGACAGGGATGACTTGAGGCAGATCTGGAATATCATCTTCAAATATTTTGTCCCATTTTTCTTTGATGTTGGCCAAAAGATTGTGAAGGATTACGCAAGGGATAATCCAGTTGATGAGGAACTTCATGTCTTTGGGGTTTTGAAGCTGGTTTTTCATTTCCCTTAAGCTGGCCCACATTCCTTTCAGGACTCCTATGGCATGCTCAATCTGAACTTGTGATTGGGAAAGATGATAGTTGAAATTGGTTTTTCCTTGATTGTTGGACAAAACATTCCGGTATGCTGGAACCACATATTTCTCACTAGCATAAGCTCAATTGGCCAGAATTGATTGATCTTGGTCAAAGTAGCTCTTGGGTTAATGGGAAATCCGCATCCAATTGAAAACATATGAATTATGACAAGAACCCAGAAGGCCAGCGTGGAGGGATATGAACTTCTTCTTGTTATCACAAGCAAGTTGTAGGGCCATGGAGTATCTAAATGATTTGTATTAAGATGGAGATGTGAAGAAATAGAGATTTGAAGCAATAGAGATGTGAAGCAATAGAGATTTGAAGCAATAGAGATGTGAAGCAATGGAGATTTGAAGCAATTGAGATGAGATGTGTTTGAGTAAATGGAGATGGGATTGGTATGGATTTACCAAGGTTGAGGTGTGGATGGGTGTTTTGGATGTGATCAATTGTGGATTGATGATGATGCATAAATGGCAGGTTTGATGGAGGGTTCAATGGCAGGTTTGATGGCGGTTTTAATGGCGGGTTTCATTTTTTAAATCCTCCATTTTCATGAAACCCGTCATTTTAAAATACACCAGTTAGGAGGTATGTGCATTTCAGAAACGCGCCATTAAAAATGACAGGTTTGGTCAAGAAAAATGGTGGGTTTCTTATGATGGGTTTGCTAACTCTGATATGCCCTAATTAATTCTTTTCAATATTTGAACATATTTGAATCCCCCTGATAAAATTGGTGTATTTATCATTTTACTATTTTCTTTTCTTTATTTTTGGTATAAATATTTTCACATTCAGCTGGAAATATCAATTCCTTTTCAAAGAAATAATTTTTATGTTCAATATTTTCATTTTTTACTGTATGATTTCCTTTGATTTGGTTATTTCAAAAATTTTGATTCCCCCCATGAAATGGGTATATGTAGAATTTTTCCAGGTTTTCTTATGCTTGATAAAAAATTATTTATATTCCACCACAAGTATTTCATTTGGTTTAAGAAAAATGAAATTTCATCATTTTTCTGAATTTTCCCTTGATTTATTGTTACTTTTACTACTATTATTATGAGAGTAAATCAATTTTGTGCTTAAAAATTCTAAAATATATTAATTAACTTAACAAAATGGTTATATTTTTAATTTTCAGATGGTTTATTATTTTTGGTAAAAAGATATTCATATAACACCAGAAAATTTGAAGTTCTTTTGAAGGAATCAGTTTTTGATATTTTTTATTATATTTTTGTACTTGATGATATTTTTATTGAAACATTTAAAAATATTTCAATTAAACTCATAAAACAAATGTATATGGAATTTTCTATTTTTTATGTTTGGTAAAGAGGGATTTGTATTGGACTATAATTATTTTATCTCCTATTTACTAAAACTTATGGTCCTGCACCCTTGGTAAAAACTGGTGTTTTTTTCCTTGGTGGTTAATTTACCATTAAAATTCCCAACCTCCAGGATTCAAACAATGCTTCTCAATTGTTTTTCTTTTTCTTTTTTTTTTTTTGAAAGTAAACTGTTCTTTTTTCTGAAATTAAAGTTTTTTTTAAAAAAAATATATACCTTTTTTTCTTTGAAATTTTTTTTTCAATCCCACAAACAGAAACAAATGAAAAGTAGGTAGAAAAAATTCTTGGGACTGATTGAAAAAAAATAAGACCTTGTACTTTCAAGTACTTGTTTCAAGCAAAATATGATTCTAATAAAAAAGTGTTTAATTTCTTTGATATTCATTTTTATATCATTCAGCATCTACTATTTACTTCAAAAACAATTAAAAATCTGAAATAAAGTTAAATGTTAAATTTATGGAAAAAGAATTAGATATTAGAAATACTTGAAAAAAATCCAGATTTTTAAAAAAATGATTAATTTTGGTGCAATAAATCTTATTTCTCATTTTTTATGTCTTGAAGGAGGATGAAAAATAAAATATTTGATATTTTTTTATTCTAAATGCAAATAATTCTACAATTGATTACTGTTATTTTATTGGTAGCTGGGTTGAAGTATGAGAACAAATGTGATCTATGATGAGGATGTAATCCCTGTAGAGGGAAATACATGTGAAAATATTTCTTTTATCAATCCAACTCCATTACCAAAGGAAATAGGAGAAAATTTGGATCATGATGAAAAAAATAATAATCTAAATATGCTTAATAAAATGGAAGTTATTAAGGATTCAATTCATGTGAAACACAACACAGGAATGTCACAGAGACTCAGTCCCAGTCTGGTTACTCAAGCAGAGGAGCAGGATGATAGCTCCAATGAAGAAATGCAAAGAAAGAGAATAGATGAAATACATCTATTACTTAAGAATGAAATGTATCAAGTAAATGTTGATAAACCATACCAAGAAGTGAAAAGCCAAAGCAAAGTAGAAAGGCCTGATGTTTTCAGGTTCACTGCTAATCCATTTGTTACACCAAGGAAAAGGAAGGTGCATTCCAAGTGGGCTTGGAATAAAAAGAACCACTCAATAAATGCAATTGAACATATCAAGTTCATTACCGCCCCTTGTGTTACTCCAAAGAAAAGAATGATACATAGCGCTTTTCAAGTGAAGAGGAAGAAAGCAAGATTGCTTTCATCCTCATGTTTTAAATAGTTTTTATCTTGTGTTCATCTTGTGCTCCCAGTTTTACCATGAGATTTCTCTCCAATAAAAAAGGACCCCTCATCCACCCTTCATTTTTATCTACATTCACACTCATTAATTTTTTTTATCTCATCAATTAACATCATTAGTTTGTTTTTATTAAACCACTCTACCAACTTTACCGCAAATTTCAATAATCTAGGACTGGTAGATTTCTTGAGAACTTTTCAGTCATGCTCTTTGAGTTATAAATCTTCATTCAAAAAATTTAATTTATCTTTGGAGGTTTTTTGGTGCCTTTGAATAATTTGATTATGAATCATACATTTTTTGGCTTGAGAAAAAGAATATTTCAATTGAGCTAAAATTTTCTTGAACAAGCAAACCTTTTGGAGGATTTGGCTCCTTGAATTTCTGAATGTTTGAGATTGAATGATTGTCACCAAAATTTGAATTTCAAAAAAAAAAACTTATGAAAAGTAAATATTGAAATAAGTAGGTCAAATTTCAAATAAATCACTTGCAGTTTTTGTTATCATCAATAATAGGGTGTATCAGAGCTAAGAAAACCCACCATTTTTTAATTGTGGGTTTCAAACCAAATCCCCCATTTCAAACCCGCCATTAAAAATCAAAAAACCCACTTATTTCACATCAGACATGTCAGAGTTACCTGGAAATAACTGGGTTTTTTCAAATGAAGTATTTAAATGCTTCCACCAACTTTCCACATCATCCACTCCTGGCTTCCCGCCTCCTTCTAACTCTGACCTCATTGGAAAAAAATTTGATTCATTGCTCTTCATCTGTTAATCACTATCCTCATCACTTCAGCACTCTCATCAATTTATTTCTTTCATCACATCCAGCTAACTCTCATAGGATCACTATCCTGATCAGTTCATCACTCTCATTTGTTTATCACTTTCATCACATTCAGCTAACTCTCATCAATTGGATCACTATCCTTATGGATTCATTGCTCTCATCTGTTTATTGCTTTCATCACATCCAGTTAAATCTCATTGGATCACTTTCCTCATCACTTCATCACTCTCATCACTTTATCACTTTCATCACATCCTAACTCTCATTGCTTTATCCCTCTTGTCACTTCATCACTCTCATCTCTTCCTTTTCTCTTTGCTTCATAACTCTCATCCTCTCATCACATCATCACTCTCACCACTTAAACACTCTCATAGCCCTTCATCCCTTCATCCCTCTTACTCTTTTTAAATGGCCCCTCAGCAATCCTCCCCCCGCAAGTCTACTAAACAATCCAATGGACCAAAGCAAACATCCCCCAGGAACTCAACATCCAAAAATCTTCCCCCATCAGCTTCCAAAGGCTCAAGTAAGCTCAAGAGAGCTGATCACATCATCCTGGTAAAATGGCTCAAAATTCCGTCCAACTACAATGCCTGCTTTGGATTGGAAAATGAAACAAGCATTGGCCAACCTTCATCCTCTAAGGTCAATGGTTATATCCTGATGGCCAATGAACTCAAGAATAAAACAAAATGTAGGCTGGATCTGTCATCCAAACAGATGAGGGAGAAATTCAAGAATTATCAATCCAAGTACAAAAAGGCCCACTCCATGTCAATCTCCACGGGCTTTGGTATCACCAACTCTGATAAAGCCAAGGGAATCAACTTGGTGGTTGATAAGTTGGACTCAATTTGTCCTTTTTATATTCAAATGGATGAAATCTTTGGAAAGAAGGCCAACATCACCCCCTTAGCCCCTTTTGATGCCCAACAATCCAATTCAGTTGGCACGGAGGACTTGGCTGGGGATGCTTAGCCTAGCAATGGTGATCCCAAAGAAACCTATGAGTGGCCCCCATCCAATTCTGAGGAGGATATTCAAACGCAATCAGCTCCAATCACATCTACTTCCACATTGATTGAGGAGTCAAACCCAACCTTGGACCCCTCCCCTCCTTCTTTGGATTGCTCTCTTCCTGGGGTGGAACAACTGGAGAACTTGACCAATGAGGAGGATGTTATTCCCATATCACCATTGCCATCAACATCTGCACAACTAAGAAACCAAGTTCTTTTCTCTTCTTTCCAGTTAATCCTTCCTGATTTAGATTTGAAAGAAAAAGGCTCATCCATTCCTGAATGGCCAAAAACTCAAGCCAATGGGGCCTCCAACATCCCCTTCATAATAGGGTGTATCAGAGTTAAGAAAAACCAAGGCTCAAGTCAGCTCAAGAGAGCTGATCACATCATCCTTGTAAACTGGCTCAAAATTTCCTCCAACTATGACACCTGCTTTGGATTGGACAATGAAACACAAGTTTTCCAACCTTCATCCTCTAATTTTAATGGTTATCTCCTGATGGCCAATGAACTAACAAATAAAACCAAGTTAGGCTGGCTCTTTCATCCAAACAGATGAGGAATCAATTCAAAAACTACTCTGTCACTGTATGTTTCCCAATTCATCTCCTCCCATCCACATACTGCATTTTGGCTGAGGATCAAGAAGGCATCCAGTTCATCATATAACATTTTGAGGTTTTCAAGCCCTATTGTTTGAAAATCTCTGTATGTTTTTCAAATCATCTCCCATCTTGTTCCCACCCAACCATATACCTTCATTGGGGTGAGGATCAACAAGGGATTCAATTTTCTGTATAACATTTTGAGGGATGCAAGCCCTATTCTCTCCATGTCTCTGTATTTTTGTCAAATCATCTCCTCCCAGTCAAACTCTCTGCTTGGGGTGAGGATCAAGAAGGGGTTCTTCTTTTCACAACATTGTGAGTGCGGGGGAAGCTTGACAAGCCATAATTTAGTTGCACACAATGGGATTTGAACCCATGACCTCAATATTGGTGAGTGACACTTGAACCACCAAGCTAAGTGTGCCATTTCCAGATTGGCCAATGTACCTGTGTTTATCTTGGCTAGGATCCATCACTTGGTTTGAATATGCAGCAAGAGAGGTTCAATTAAATTAAGCCAGGTCTTTTAGCTTCTTTCAATTTTGTAAATAAATTTTGAACTCCATCCTTAAGACCGTTGAGGTTCAGGCTAGTTAGTCTGAGACAATGAGAACCAACTCCGTCATTCAGGATGGAATTGGTCAGATTTTTATTTTGACTAATATTGAGTCTTTCAATTGTTGACCCTAGTGCTGCCAAAAACCTGAATCAGGTTTTTTTTGTAATTGTGGATCAAAAGAAGGGATCAGAATAAGTTTCCACAGTTCATCGGAGACCAAATATCAAACAAACCTATTGAAAGAATTGTTGGTTAAAGCTTTGACGCTGGCCCCATTCTTGATACCCATGTTAGAAATTGCCAAGTCCTTAAGTTGGTGAAGACCTGCTTGAGCAATGAGATTGAGGGCTTGATGATCCAACAGGACAATTTCATTTAAATGTAAGTAATTCAAGTTCTTACAAGAGCCCACTAGAGATTGTACGCAGTCAAGATCAAATCTGAGTGACTGTTCCAAACAAAATCTGGCAATTTTGGGAGCTTGTACCAATTCAACTTTCTTGACAGCACAGCCCTCACCATCATCAGCGTTGACCAACATCTTATCTTCATCATTTAATGGTATCCGTTGGATAGTTCTTGGTTTATTCCATATCTCCAAGGCCTTTAGCCATGATTCCTTCTGGATTAGGTAGGCCTCAAAGAGCTCCAACTCTCTAAGCTTGCGAAGTTGCTCTGCATAGTTTCCAGGACTTCTCCAGTCATATTTCCACACAAATTCAAAGTCAACTTTTTGAGGTGAGGGCAAAATGAAGTTATGCTCTTCAGGTGTGAATCCCCTAAATCTGGAGGAGAAAATGATAATTCTGAGTCATTTTCTCATTCACTTTCTCTCTCTTCTATCAAAACCCAGGGGAAGATGGGGGGGGATCTTGTCACATTGTTCAAAGAAAAAAGGCACAGATGACAGATTTCATTCAAAGTGGTGGGTTGGTTGCTCACGTATACAGTCAAATAATTTTAGACCAGAATAAGCAGCATCAAGGAATAATTGCTGGTTGGATGGAGTTAATTGTTGGTGTTTGCAGACTATTTGACAAATTTTTTCAAGACTGTGGTCATGAGGTGTATGAGCCAGATTAGTAAGGTAAGTGGAGAAAAAGATAATGATTAAAATGACCAGTGGACCAGAGAGCTCTTCTAAGACAAAATCCATGGCATCAATTGCAGGAGTTGCTTACTTGACGCTTCCAAAGTTGCCAAGAGCCTCAATGAAATCCATGTTGTGGGCAATGGTATTGATACAAGCCATTTGTAAAGTTTGAATCAAAGCTTTGGACCAATGTTGTTTGATGATTCAGGATGAGAAGTATGCACAGGAATTGATTTGTTGGCTTTGATATCAGGTTTTGAAGTACCAGAGGGGGAATGGTGGGTGTGAGGAGGATGAAAACTGGGGAGGGAAGCATTGCGGGCCGTGGCCAAGGAAAATCTGGAGGAGGCTGCCAGCAATCAATATGATCAAAGGATCAGAAACCAATGAGGGGCAGGAAGAGGAGGAGGATGAGGAGGAGGCGGGGCTTACCAGGGGCGCCAACCAAAGGAGGAGGGGAGGTGGTGGGTGAGGTGGAGGTGATGGGTGTTTGGTGAGGAGGCGGAAGGAGTGCGCCAGTGGTTAAGAGTTCTGTCAGCTTTTTTGTGTTTTCAACTTGCTGCTGGGAATTTTGATTGGAAATGTTGAGAAAGATGGTAATTTGATGTGGGTTGATGAGATGATGATGGGATTTTTGTGAAGATGGAGATTTGAAGCAATAGAGATGTGAAGCAATAGAGATGTGAAGCAATAGAGATGTGAAGCAATAGAGATGTGAAGCAATAGAGATGTGAAGCAATGGAGATGAGATGTGTGTGATGTGATGGAGATGGGATTGGTATGGATTTGCTGACATGGATGGGTGTTTTTGGATGTGATGGATGGTGGATGGATGATGATGCATAAATGGTGGGTTTAATGGCAGTTTTGATGTTTGAAATCCACCATTTTCATGAAACCCGCCATTTCAAAATAGACCAGTTAGGGGGTATGTGTATTTCAGAAACCCTTCATTAAAAATGGCGGGTTTGGTCAAAAAAATGGCGGGTTTGCTAACTCTGATACGCCCTAATATGAAGGTTTTTGACAAAAAATTATTGTGGGGTTGTTTAACATCATCAAATGGAGAATGATATCAATTTTGGAGTTTTTGAAACAAACCCACATGCTTGCTGGGCTTCACCTAAATTTCTGAAGGTATGTGTGCCCACTTTTAAAAATATTCCCAAGAATTTTCTCTGCCCAATGTACATATATATTTTGAATTATAGATATGTCCCCATTTTCTATTTTCTTAGTGTATCACATAAAGGAATTTTCAAACATCTGCATGTGCTTATTCAAAATAAGGTTTGTTTCTTCTTTTTTTTGCTAAGTACTGCACAAACCCATGTACATATATAAATTTTAAATTATGTAAACCTTCAGTCTAACAGGGAAATTTAACAAAGGATAAAACCCTCAGTTTAAAAAAAATATATGAGCACAACACATGTCTAATCAAAGAGCTGCCAGAAGTTCTTCAGAGGATAATGGAAAGCAAAAATTTGGGTGTAAGTTATTTAACATAAATATCCCCTCCTTTTGTGTGTCTCATCTTCCAACACCAAAAGCTACATTTTGGATTGATTCTTGATTAAATTGATATAATAAAATCCTAAATTTCTTTCATGGTGGTTCAAAATTAACCAAACCACTCAAATTCTCAAGGACCCCTCAAAATTCTCTATAACATCACTTGAGGAATCCAACCATATATAATCACCCTGATCTTAATCATCAACCCTCTCACAAACCCCAACTCAGAACTTGCTTAATTGATTGATCAAAATCAAGAAACTATTTTGTTTCCAACCATTCTCAAAATAGAAGAAATAAATCTTTGACACATAATCACAGTTACACACATTCTCAGTTTTTGTACCCAGCTCATCATTAAATGATGAACCTGTTGCATAAAATATAAAGATATAGTGACATAGGTTTTCAACTCAAAGCCAAATAGGATTATAAATTAAATATTCAAGGATCGAATTTTTGGATTGACAATGGGAAAAACTCATGTGATAAATTCCACAAGAGAGTTCTGCCTCATGCTCAAATCTTGGTAAGTCTTTAACATGATTAAACAAGAACATCTGAATAAATTTACATGATTTTTTAAGTGGCAATACTTGATAAATTAATGCACATAGAGCCAAACATTTTTCAAGAAGTTAAAATACATATCTTTGAATTCATAGCTCACACCTTCCCACTCTCCCCAGTAAGCACTCTCACTGACTCCCGTGCACACCAATTATGTAACCAACCCTAGATTCCTTGTCTGCATTCTCTAATATGGAGACTGCAATGGTGATAAATCATTTTAATCAACACTAACTCAAACTCTACAAAAACTCAATGCTGGTTAAACTCAATAAAAGTCTTTCTTTCCTTTCCACTGATCCTCATTTCTTTCTTTTTCTTTATTTCCTCTGCCATTTATGCTCTTTTCCATGTTCTGTTTCTTCTTCTTCTTTCTTTCAACATCCCATCTCAGACTACAAAAAAATCTTCTCAATTCAATGCCATTCCAATCTTTTAACTGGTGGGAGTTTCCTTCTCAATCTCAATTTTGATCTCAGACTAACCAAGTCTCTCACCTGCCCCACCACCAGTCAGCTTCAATCTTTTTTAATTCCATCTCAAGTCTCAATCTTGCCTTGATCAATCCTTACCAAGAATTTATTTTTTCTCTCTCTGCTGTATTTTTCCTTTTCTCTTCTCAATTTTATTTTTTTTCCAAACATGTTCTAATCTTCCTCAATACTTGTCTGCTGGTCATAATTCATCCTTGTTCATCAGATTTTTTTCCCATAAAATACATGACCCATGGGATATTTTGAACATGGAAGCACCTCCAATGGATAATTTTAGATGAAAGAATGAATAAATCACAGCCTTTAGTCCTGAAGAAATTTTAAGTGAAAACAATTATGCAAAATATAGAAGAAGCCAGAATGGAACTAAAATCTCACTGGAAAGGAATGATAAAACATTTTTCATTGATGATTCCTTTGGGGTTCCTTACAATCCCTAAATTTTTGAAAATCATCAATGAAACATAAATTTTAAGATATGTGTTGGTATCTCAGCTGTTAAATACCTCTCAAAATAAGTTTATAAGGGCCATGATTTTTTTAATATTGATTTTGGTGCATACTTGGGTGAAATAGACTATTTTAGAGTTTTAATATGGGTAGTTACTCCAGAGGCATGTTGTGGATTTTCTTTCATTGAATTTGTCTTTTATTTCACCTTCTTCATTAAGGCTTGATATTCATCTTGCTGGCAAAAAAATGGTTTTGTTTAAACCAGGTGGAGCCCTGGGGGAATTTTTTCAAAGATCAATACAAGGAAAAACTATGCTCACACAATATTTCAAGAAGGAATTCAATTGATGGTTCTTCAAGTAAAAACAAATATTAAAACTTTACAAAATTATTCACATTCCATCAAATCATAAAATAATACACACACTTTTAGAGTTGTTATTAAATTGTGAGAATTCACACTGTTCAAATGTCAGATTCAGAAAGGTGGTTTCTCAGGTTTTTTTTGCACAATTTTGTTGGTGCTACTTCATTTAATAACATAAAAAAATTCAATTCAATTTATAATGAAAATTTCAGAGATGGATCTTAGGAAAAGTGTTTAATTGAGGAAAATCATCATTCTGAAAAAAATGTAAGAATTTCATGAGGATATTCACCCTTTTGAACAAAGAAATATTTTTTAAATTCTATTGGAACTTTTTTGGCCAGAAAAGCCATTTTTCCTTTGAAATTTTTGCTTCAAAATGATGGTGGAATTGTTACTCTATTCTGAAATCAAAGATCAAAATATTCTCAAAAATTAAATATTGAAATCAATCACCCCAATCATAATTCAAAACCAGATAACAAAAATTTAAAAATCTTTTCCTGATTTTCCAAAACAATTTCAAATATTAGAGGTTAAAATAATAAATAGTAAATGGGTCCTTGCAGAAGAAAGTACTGCTTCTATAAATGAATCAGATTTGCAAAAAATCCATCTTATTTATAATAGAGAGAAGCATATATCTGAAATTTTTTTCAATGGATGTAATTCTTCTTAGCCCTTTTAGTGATTTATTAATGATGATGGCAGGTGAGATGAAGCACCAATGACTTATAGCCATACTATTGAGCTTGTTGATAGACTGCTTCAAGATCCAATGGATTCTGATTTAACTTTTTGAGGAAATTTAATTTTTCTTGGTGGTTATTGTAGGACACCTTTACATGTTTTTTAAAAGGGTACATATCCTTAAATAGTTGATGACATCCAGAAGAATTCTGCATGCTGGTGATATTTTAGAGTTTTTAACCTAAAATCAAATATCTGTGCTGCATGTGATCCTGACCAAGTTTTTTCTTTTTACTTTCTGTTGGGTATTTTCTTAATTTCATACAAGTTTCAAATAAAATACCCCTGCTTCAACACATTTTCATTCATCAAATTAATGATCATGCTTTATAAATATTCATCAATATTTTCTTCCCAAACTTACAAAAACACATTATTTATACCAGTTACCTGATTGATTGTGAAGTTCTATCTTTAAATAATAAATCAGCATTCAGTATAAATTTGTTACTGTTGAGTTCACTGCACAGGAACAAGGAAGATAATTTATTAACATTTACTCAAGCCATGGTTCTGTCTAAACCACAGTTTTGACAATCCTTCAACTAAAAAAATCCAACCTTTTATAAGCTTCAATATCAGCTCAAACTCATCTTCAATTACTCTTTACCTTCCACTGGATAGTAAACCTGCATACCTTGCAGTCTCCATCTTCTTCTACCAGGTTCACCCTCTCCCTGTATGGGATAATCTCTCTGTAAATGTAAACCTTACCACTTTGTAATGTGATTCAGTAAACCTTCCCTGGATATATCCCTCTCTCTATGTATTTTTGCATCCTCTATCTCTAATCAACCCAGTTGGTACATGAGTTAGTACATATTACATATTTATTATATAAATAGTACATACTCTCCACTTTCCTTTCAGCCCATACTCCCGGGACTCCAGATCAGTGTATTTCAAACCTTTCTGGACAGGTACATCACCCAATCAGTCAAGTAAAGCCTCCATACCAATAATTCAACATTAGGGTGTACCAGATTTAGCAAACCTTCCATTGGAAACCCGCCATTTGTTTTTACCAAACCCGCCGTTTTTAATGACGGGTTTCTGAAATACACATACCCCCTAAATGGTGTATTTCAAAATGGAGGTTTTCATGAAAATGGCAGATTTCAAACATCAAACCTGCCATTAAACCCACCATTTATGCATCATCATCCATCCACCATCCATCACATCTAAAACACCCATCCACATCAGCAAATCCATACCAGTCCCATCTCCATCACATCACACAAATCTCATCTCCATTGCTTCACATCTCCATCACTTCACATCTCTATTGCTCCACATCTCTATTGCTTCACATCTCCATTTTCACACAAATCCCCATCATCATCTCATCACCCCACATCACACCATCTTTCTCAACATGTCCCATCAAACTTCTTGGCAGCAAGTTGAAAATGCAAAAAATCTGACTGAAAGTTTGTTAGTATTTGACTGCCATTCAGACTCTGATTCAGACTCCAATTTTGAATTAACTTGGTTGGCTTTGAATGCTATATTACAAAAGCAATACATGGTTCCAAGAAGACAAGCTCTTCACATTCCTATGTATGAAAGGCAAAAGATTCATCTCCTACCCAACATAAGCTTCCACAAACTGTTCCAAACTCTATTTCCTTCATTCATAAAACTTTTGGAGATTATTGAAGACCACCACATCTTCCAGAAAAATTCTCAGAATCCTCAACACAATCCAGCTATCCAACTGGCTGTTGCTCTTTGTAGATTGGGATCAAATGGAAATGGAGCAGAAATTCATCAATTAGAAAATCTATTCTCAGTTGGATATGGAACCATTTACTCATACACCAAAAGATTCATGGTTTCTATCCTATCTTTTGGTTTCTCAGTCCTTTCTTGGCCAACAAAAGAAGAAGGCAAGGAGATATATCAAATAATGGAAACCAAAGGATTTCCTGGTTGCATTGATTTTTTTGGTGGAACCACCATCCCCTTGAGTCAAAAACCCAAGCTAGATGTCAACCACTATTTTGATTGGAAAACAGGCAATTGATTCATATCTTTTCCAATCACTTTTATAACACTGTTGAGCAAACACTGACCAAATATGTTTTGTCTGTTTTTTTAGATACTCTGTGGCACTAAAACTTGTTTGTGATAACAACAAGAATTTCATATCCCTCCATCCTGGCCTTCCAGGTTCTTGTCATGATTCATACGTGTTCAATTAGATGCAGATTTCCCAACAACCAGAGAATCACTTTGACCACAATCAATACCTTCTGGCCAATTCAGCTTATGCTAGTGGGAAATATGTGGTTCCAGTGTACTGGCATTTTTTCTCCAACAATCAAGGAAAAACCAATTTCAACTATCATCTTGCCCAATCACAAGTTTGGATTGAGCATACCATAGGAGTCCTGAAAGGAAGATTGGCCAGCTTAAGGGAAATGCAAAACTAGCTTCAAAACCCCAAAGACATGAAGTTCCTCATAAACTGGATTATCACATGTCCAATCCTTCACAATCTTTTGGCTGAAATCAAAGATGAATGGGACAAAATATTTGAAGATGATATCTTGATCCTCCTCAAGTCATCCCCATCTCATCTTCTACCTCATCTTTGGCCATGAGAGAGCGGATTCTACCCCTCACACTTTCTCACTTTGATGTGTAGCATTTGGTTTTTAAATAGTTGAAATATCTTTTTTGGTTTTAGTTGTTCAACCAAGCATCCAAGGCTGACTTGGATTTTTTTTTTGGTGGACTTAGAAGAAAAAAACAGAACCAAAACTTCCAAACCACCCACCTCACCCCACCAAACCACTAGTCCACTCTCTTCCTCACCCCCCATTGGTTCACTCTCCACCTCCACCTTACCCACCACTCCCCCCCCTGGTAAGCTCCTGCCTCTCCTCCTCATCCTCCTCCCCTCACCCACCACCTCCACCTCAACAGCACACCTGGTAAGCTTCCCCCCCTCCTCCTCATCATCCCCATCATCCAATACTTACATCCACCCCCCTCAATCCCCCTTCAGCCCCCCCCCCCACCTCACCTCCTTGGTTGATTCTCCAGTTAAGCTCCCCCCCCCCTCCTGCTCATCACCCTTTCCCCACCCCCCTCACCCCCTCTCCCTTACCCCCACTAATGCACCCCCCTCTCCCCCCCCCCCCCCACCACCACCACTTTTGCTTTGGTTGGCCCCACCACCCTTGCTTGGCAGCCCACCCCCCCACCTCCCTCCGCCGGCCCCACTACCCTTGCTTGGTGGCCCACCCCCCCACCTCCCCCACTGCCCTTGGCCCCCCCACCGCCCTTGCCACCCTTGCTTGCAATCCCCCCACCTCCCTCTGCCGGCCCAGCCCGCCCACTGGGCCCCCCCATGGCCCTTGCTTGCAATCCCCCCACCTCCCTTGGCCGGACCCCCCCACCTCCCTCTGCCGGCCCGGCCCCCCCACCGGGCCCCCCCACTGCCCTTTCTTCCCTCGCTCGCACCCCCCCCCCACCTCCCTCCGCCAGCCCGGCCCCCCCACCGGGCCCCCCCACTGCCCTTGGCCCCCTGGATGCTCCCTCCACCAGCCTGGCCCCCCCGCGGCTCCCTCTGCCCGCCCAGCCCCCCCAACGGGCCCCCCCACCGCCCTAGCTTGCCCCCCCCCCCTCCTTCTTTTGCTTGTCCCAACCCAAATCCCAACCCAAACGGCCATCCTGATTCCCTCACATCCCATAATTTTTTTTTTTTTTGTTTTTTTTTTTTGGGCGCTGATATCATGTTTTTTTTTTTTGGTAAAGTTTTTTTTTTTTTGGTGATCCCATTTCTGGTGAACTTGTGATCAATTCCAGGTTTGGTTTCATTTTCTTTGATCCAATCTTGTTTCACCAATGATGCCCATTTGACTGACAGTTTTTTTTTTTTCAATCCCTCAACCGCTATTGGTGAATGTCCAATTTTTCTCCCACCCCTCAAAATGTTACACAAACATCTGAATCTATTCTTGTCCCTCACCCCAATCTAAGTATAGGATTTGGAGGGAACAAGATGGAAGGAGATGGCTTGGAAAACATACAGAGAGGTGGGAAGAGTAGGGCTTCTTGCCAAAAGAGGAATCAAATGAGAGATTCCAAAATATCTTTGGAGGTTTCTGAGGAAGGTATTGATGAAAAGATGGTCTGGTTGGGTTGGAAACTGCGTCCTTTGGATCTGTAAACTTTAATTGTTGAGGAAAAGAAAAAGAATAGTTGAAAACCAACCCAGGAAGAGTTTGAGCAAGCAAAACAAACAATCAAACGGTTCCATTTCTTCCACTGTAGAAAAGTAATTGTCCTCAATCAATCTGATCATCAAGCCCTGGTTGCAATAATTGAATTTGTCCCATTGGAGAAACTTTCTGAACAAGACAAGAAGTACATCAACTTTGTGACAACTTTCCTTCACCAGTCAAAAAGATTTGTCAACCTGGTTGGTCCTTCAAGATCTTGGGGTGGAAAAATTTGGGCAGTTGGATGGCAAAAATTAATGCACGCTTCAGAGTTATTTGGATGTTATGTGAAGAAATCATCCATTAGATCTTCTCCCCAAGAGTATGCTTTCCTCAACCTTAAGGACAACAAAGTATCCCAAATTCTAGGACAAATGTTTTGAAACTTGGCCAAACTTTCCTTTGAAAAAAACCATGATGCCATGAAGGGCAACAACATCCCCTCTTTCACTTTTTTGGAATTTGGTTCCAAGCCTACACCTTTTGATTGCTCCTGTCACACGACCACCCCACGTACTATAGGGCAATTCTTAGATGATTGTGAGCGCAAAGGAATGCCAAGTGCAAGGGCAAGTGCGAATAGCAAGACCCAGTTGCGAAGTGCGAACTTGGTTATGCCACTCAACAAACGGCAAGATGAATGGGATGTGTTCCAAAGAAGGAAACTCAACCTGAGTCCAATGTGATAACTAGGTTGCAGCAAAATGCGAGAACGTATGAAATTAACTAACTGAGGAGACAATCATCAGGCAAGGGGATAGCCTTTATAAGGTAATCCGAAGTGACTAGATACAACCTGGTGATGAGCTAACTACAGGTGAAGGGGTGAGGCAATGAATGACAGGAACGGAATAGGAAATGAAGCAGTGGTATAGATCCGACGTCTTAGCGTAAGTGCAAGACAATAGAATCTGAGCGTACAATTGCATGACAAATTGGGATAGGAGCGAGTGACGTTTGAAGGTAATGCGAATGAGAGGTAATGTTGTATGCAGGGTAGGGACTAGTCCAATTGCAAACTATACAGTAGTGATGGCTTGGTTAGAAATAGATTCAAACTAACAAACAATGCATGACCAAAGATGGAAGTCCAAGGCTGTTGATTGGCCAGGGGAGGAGATTGGATCTCATAATGGATGGTCAACCGGTATGGATTTAACTGCAAAGTTCGCAAGTATATACTGAGTTGGTCACCCAGATTGGAAGGTCAGTGCAAGCCAGAGGAAATAGCGGATCACACCATTGATGTTGTGCTTTTATTTGTGTCACGCTTTTAGACTGAGGTAGATGGTACTGAGGAGAGGACATGTCAAAGTGGTGAAGAAAATAATCCTTAAGTGCAAAGCGTGACAGCTCCCCACACATCACTTTCACCTCCAATTCTTTTTGCAACTCTCCTCATATTGACAAAGGCAACATCTCTGGCTACTCCTTTTTACTAGTGGTTCCAACCAAGAAATCAAATGGTTTAATTATTGAAAATATGGATGAATAACAAGTATTGGATGGCCAATTTGTTTTTCCTGACCTTGGCTTTGGAACTGATTTCAAGCAAAAAAGTTATAGTCAAAATGGTTTGGGCAGCTAATAAGTACAAGCACTGTAACTTTCCTGCTGTGGACACAGCAACCCATACCAGAATGGCCATGTCACTTCAAATTAATAAAACAACTAGAAACACTTTTAGGTACTTGAATAATGGCCAAATTTACTCTAGAAAAAAAAAATAAAAACAAAAAAGATTTATATGTTGGTCGAGTTAAGAATACTCTCAAACTTTGTAATCAAAAATTATTTTTTTTGTTTTTCTTTCACCCACGAAAATATATTTACAAGCCCAGCATTTGAGTTATCTGCTGTATTTCATCTACTGTTCTACTGCTACCAATGCAAGCCAAGGCTACTGATACCTTATCCTTTTTTTTGGTTGAAAGTTGTTCCCTCTCCTTTTCCAGTTGTGCTTGCAGTCAATCCTTCTCCTTTTCCTCTTTTTGAAATTCTATCTCAGCCTGTTTCAACTTCCACTCAGAATCCCATTGTTTTTGATGAGCCAAAATGTTGGCTTTCTGCTTTTGAACATCCATGGCCAGTTGACAATCCCACTTTTGCTTTTCAAACTCAAGTTTTTTGGATTAAATTTGTGATTTGACTGCTTTTTTCAGGGGAAAAGCAATGAGCAAGATTTTGAAAGCAAGGTCAACCAATGGACTTACATGAATTCTGCTTCTCCATGATTTCTTCAAAGCCTGAAAAACAGGAAGTGTTTCTCCTCTTTTGATGACTTTTGGGGTTTATATTGATGGAATTGGAGGCCTTTTTCTTACCCTTGGCAGAGGAGGTTTGAGTCTGAAAGTTGTCACTAGTGTTTGAAGGCAATGTGGGATGCCCCATTGGCTTGAGTTTTTGGCCATTCTGGAATGGATGAGCCTGTTTTTTTTACAATCTAAATCAGTCAGGATTAACCAGACAGACAAGAAAAGAGCTTGGTTCCTTACTTGAATCAATGTTGAGGGTAATGGAGACTGAGGATTATCTTGTTCCCCATCAGCAAGGTTGATGATATCTGCTTACAGAGGAAGAGAGCAATCCAAAGAAGGAGGGGAGGGGTCCAAGTTATGGTTTGACTCCTCTATTAATGTGGAAGTAGACATGATTGGAGCCGATTGCATTTGAATATCCTCCTTGGCATTGGATGGGGGCCACTCATAGGTTTCTTTGGGATCACCATTGCTATGCTGGGCATTCCCAGCCAAGTCCTCAGCGTCAACTGAATCAAATTGTTGGGCATCAAAAGCAGCTAGGGGGGTGATGTTGGCCTTCTTTCCAAAGATTTCATCCATTTGAATATAAAAAGGACAAATGGAGTCCAAATTATCAACCACCAAGTTGATTCCCTTGGCTTTGTCAGAGTTGGTGATACCAAGCCAGTGGAGATTGACATGGAGTGGGCCTTTTTGTACTTGGCTTGATCATTCTTGAATTTCTCCCTCATCTCTTGGATGACAGATCCAGCCTACCTTTTTTTTGTTCTTTAGTTCATTGGCCATCAGGAGATAACCATTGACCTTAGAGGATGGAGGTTGGCCAACGCGTGTTTCATTGTCCAATCCAAAGCAGGCATCATAGTTTGAGGGAATTTGGGGCCAGTTGACCAGGATGATGTGATCAGCTCTCTTGAGCTTACTGGAGCCCTTGGAAGCTGATGGGGGAGGATTTTTTGAGCCCTTGGAAGCTGATGGGGGAGGATTGTTTGTTGTGGAGTTCCTTGGCAATGTTTGCTTTGGTGTGTTGGACTTTTGTGTTGACTTGGGGGGGGAGGTTTGCTGAGGGGCCATTTGGAAAGAGTAAGGGCAATAAGGTGATGAGAGGGATAAAGTGACAATCAAGATAAAGTTATGAGAGATATGAAGTGATGAGAGCAATAAAGTGACAAGAGCAATAAAACAATGGTTGGATTCTTTGGATGAGGTTGGAGGTACAAGTTCTTGTTGGAGGTAGAGTGATGAGAGTGATGAAGCAATGAAACCAATGAAGTGATGAGAGAAATGAAGCAATGAGAACTATGAAGCAATGAGAGCAATGAAGGGATGAGAGCAATGAAGCAATAAGATTGATAAAGTGGTGAGTGATCAATTGATGAGGGTGATAAATTGATGAGAGTGCTGATGAGAGTGATAAAGTGATGAGAGTGGTGAATCTTTTGATGATGAGGCTAGAGGTAAAAAAATTTAAAATGAGGTTGGAGGTAGAAGGAGGTGGGAAGCCAGGGGTGGATGACGTGGAAAGGTGGTGGAAGCCTTTAAATACTTTATTTGAAAAAACCCACTTATTTCCAGGTAACTCTGACACGTCTGATGTGAAACAAGGGGGTTTTTTTGATTTTTAATGGCGGGTTTTAAATGGCAGATTTGGTTTGAAAACGGCCATTAAAAAATGGCAGGTCTTCTTAACTCTGATAGGTTCTATTTAATACCATGGGAACTCCAACCTGCATCACCAGCCATTCATCCCTCAAGGCCTCCTTCTCAGTTGTCACATATACTGGCCTCTCCTTCCCTCCTGGACTAATTCCCCCCAAGGAATTAGTATAATGCTTCTTAATCGTTAGTCCTTCAGCCAGTAAGTGTCATCTCAGCACAAGACAACCTTCACCCAGCATTCTAAGCTCATTTCACCTCTCCCCTTCCTGGTGTTACTCTTATAGGCTTCAAAAACCTTTTCTTCAACTACCTCCTCCTGGACTCCTTCATGCCATCCTTTGTAATTCTCCTCTCATCTTATTGATTGCAATCCCAATCAATAATCCTTGACTTTTATGAGTATTAGTGCCTGTGCCAACCTGCTTCCTGCACGCCAGAGCAGTTTTGACAGGTTTTCTTGAGGATGAAAATCAAATTTGTGCCAAAAAAAGTTCCTCAATTCATTATTTCTTCAAATGTTTCCTGCTCATAACTAACAAATCACAAGGTTATAAAATTTCAAGTTTTTGTATTTATCTTCAAGATTCATTTCTGACCCATGGTCATTTATATGTTTAATTTTTAAAGTGTAGGTCTGGCACTCCAAAAATCTAAGTGGTTTCACAGAAAACTAGAAATAGTATTTAATTTGAAACTGGGAAAAAAGTTTACCATTGGGTGTGGAATGCAATCCATCACTGAAATTATACAACAAAATTTAAATTCTTTACCCTTTATTTTCTTCCTTATCTGTTGAAATACTTGAAAAGGTGTCTATTTCATTACTATTTTCAATCCATTTCCAAAA
Organism: Puccinia polysora; assembly: GCA_025617555.3. Classification (NCBI taxonomy): domain Eukaryota; kingdom Fungi; phylum Basidiomycota; class Pucciniomycetes; order Pucciniales; family Pucciniaceae; genus Puccinia; species Puccinia polysora. The sequence continues at coordinate 44,799,498 of CM062628.1, forward strand.
TTTTACACTTGATTAAAACTATTTAAAAGATATCATCCCATTTGTTAATTTCATTTTTTTTATTTAATTTGTCTACCAGGAGTTGTTTATAATTCTATTAATCACTGAAACTACATACCAAGACTTCCATGATATGAATTTTCATACTTTCTTATCTGTGGAAATACTTCAAAAATTTCATATCACAATTTTTTTTAATCCATTCACCAAATTTACCACTTGATTAAAATAATTTAAAGAATCTCACATTTCTTCATTTAAATTTATTTTCATTTAATCCATTCTCCAAATTTGGGACCTACCCACTATTTTGGTTTAAAGAAGATGAATATTTATCATTTCTCTTATTTTTTTCATATTGCACAAGGTTTGTTTCAAATCTGGGCTCAGAGTTTATTTCCTTGCAAACAACCAAAATTTGTTATGTTTTTTTTTAGTCATATGAACACAATTGGTGTCCATATCTGGATGATAAAAGCCATGTTACCACAGAAAGACCCCAAAGAGAGTCTGGAGGCCTTCCGTTAGCCCCCAGAGACATGAATTAATGTTCAATGCATCCACAAGCCATAATATTTCCCACCCCATGAATTTCTTTACACCCTCAAAAGTTGTTTCAAACCTTAAATGTTCATATCCATGTATTTCTAAATTTGAACCAATTTTCAAGTTGTGGGAGCCTTTCTGAAGTGTTAAACCATCCAAACAGATGTTAATTTGGTAAAGAAACAAAAAAATGTGTGATTTTAGCAAAAGAAAAAAATCCCAAATTGTGTCTCTTTCAAAAAAGGGTATGAATTCAGTAATGCTGAAGGTTTGAAGTTAGCCTGGGAATTTATTTTAATGGCTACAAGATCTGAAATTAATTCAAAATATTCGTCCAATTTTTAAAACTCAAAATATCAGCCCTAGTAAATATATTGAAAAAACATGAAAAGATTCATCTCTGAAGCATGCAATATTTTTCCAAAGATTTTTACAGTGCATTCTGTACCTACCACAACTAAGCCTATATAACTCTTAATGGTAATTGATCATTTTTTGAAAATTATTTAAACACAACTAAATTCAATCTTTATATATCAAATCATAAAATTTGAACAGTGCTATTTATTTTTTCTGATTTGATTAGTTTTATGATTTTGAAATTGTTTATTTTATCAATTTTATCTATGAATCCAACAGCCCGAACTTCTGAAGGTTGATTCTAATGGCATTCACAAGCTCATTAATTATTTTGAGGATGTTAAAAAACAAAACAAAAAATAATTTTCTAAAGACTTCTCATTACCAAAAGGTAAAAAGAATCAAATTGAATAATTACTACAACACAATGTTCTTGAATTAAAGAGATCAGGATTGAAAAAATGATTTGGGTTTCAAGTTTCAACAGGAATTTGACTTGATAATTTTTTAAACTTCCTCATTGATCTGTGGTTATTAAATTCCCCTTTCATGAAGTACAAATTATTTTTTGGAAGTATTATTCATTAATTTAATCTCAACAGTGAAGGAGAATTCAAGTTTTGACTCAAAAATCAAGCAAGCATTTCCAGATAGGAAAAATTGAAAATTTTGAGGTAATTTTGTATATACTTGGAGTAGGTTAAGCCAATCTTGGTATCAATTTTGGAGCTCAAAAGGCAAACATCAGGATTAATGAGATGGATTATTGCTTCATTGGTATTGCTTTGGGATTTATATATATCTATCTGTTTCATTTTAAAATAAGAAATAAGGCCAATAGAATAATTTTGAAGCAGGTTTTGGATGTTGCCACACCAATAATATACTTTTTTAATGCAATATTTCTGGTTTTCACACCCCAAAAACTTATCATTTTTGGCTTTCACAGCTCCAAACACAAGAAATTGACCTTTTGAAGCATTTTTTTGGAGTTTGGAATTGTGAGCAGCAGAATTCTTGGCATTTGAGCATGCACAACAAATCAATTTAGTGAAAATTAAAAGAATTTCTTAGAAAATTGCTTTTTTCTGATTGCAATTTTCAAAAAATGAATAAAAATGATTTCAATCATTTTGAAATTTTAATGAAATATTGACAATAAAAAGGTTTATTAGAATCAAAAGACTGTCATACCAGAAATATAGTACAAAGAAGGGATTTTTTTTATGATTTTTTCATGAATACTTGTAAAAACTCACTGTTCCTTCCAAGAAATTGAAAATATCTATAGAAGAATGAACAAATAACATAAAAATATAAATTAACCAAAGCTAAAAGTTTTCATTTTTCAAGCTGCTACTGTTTTCCTTTTTAGTTATAAATTCTTGAAGCTCCAATTTGTTTATAGGGAAGAATCCCACAAATCAGATCCCCACACATGAAATTTTCAAGGGGGACCTTTCTATAGAGTTAAGAGCTTCTACCAACAAAATTTCCTTCAGGAAATTTGCTTCATGGTCTATTTTTAATCTTTGTTTAATTTTTTGAATTTTCTTTTTTTCATTGTTATATATATTTTTTCAATTTCTTGAAATAATTTTTTTCATTTTTTAAGGAAAAAATCATAAAATTAATTCTATTCCTTGTATTAAATTTCTGTCATTAAAGTTTTTTCAATCTCTTCAAGAGTTTTATTCTTTATTTTAAGTTTTTTTTGTGACATGATTCTGAGTATTTGTCATGATTTTTTGATATTCTCACTCACTGAAAATGGAAGCTTCTCATTTATTTTTTTAAGTTACATTCCATTTCTTTGGCATGCACACCCTAAATGCCAATAATATTGGAATTGGAAAGTCTAAATGCCACAAAATGGTGCAGGAATGGCATTTTCTGGCATGATGAACTTTTCATGCCAAAATTATATGTGTGTGGTGCACATGCAATAAATGGAATGTTAAAATTATTTGATTGGTGTGAAAATATCTGCAAAATTACAAAAATAATCAATTTTTGAGCTATTTCCTCTTTTTATTAGTATTATTATTTGGTTGAATTGAAACAAATACAAGAAATATTTCATTTTGGAATATCCAAAAAATTATGAAGTAAGAGCTAAAAAAATTCATAAAATCATAAATTGTAGTGGTATCTATGTTCATGCTTCAATTTCTGTAAAATTTGATATTTCTATATCTATCCAGCTGCACTTATCAGATTTGGATTTATAGAAATAATTTTTTTATGATATTGAAAAATACATCTTAATTCTGTCAATATATTTAATTAAGGATAGCTCCAAAATCAAAAAAATCAAGTGAAAACCAAATTTAACGAAAGTTATTTCCTCAAAAAACTGGGGTAAAACCTAGAAAAACTGTGGTAAAATGATGGAAAAATTTTCTCTCAGTGAAATTAAATCCTGTCAAACATTTTTGTTTTTTTCCTCCTTCTAATGAGAAGAATTCAGGATTTAATTTTCAATTTTAAAAACTAATGAAAGAGGTTTTTTAAAAAAATCCCTGTGAAATAAAGAAATTTAAATGTTATGGAATTTTGGAAGTTTCCAAATCTGTTGTGTTGATTTTTTTTAGGTGCCATTCTGGCGAAATGACCCTGAATTCAAATTTGATGATTTGGTAAATCAGGTTAAATTTGATTTGCCACAAATTTGAAATCTGGTTGAATTTTATTTTTTTTCCCAAGTTAAAAACCTGCTGAGTTCCATTTTCTGTTATGTTGAAACCCACAATCAACTGTGAAACACAACATCCATCACTGTATTTTCATAGTAAAATATTTGATACTTATTGATGACAACATTGACCAAATATGGTAAATTAATTGTAATGGTCATCTAGAGACCCAAGCTTCTCCCTGTTGTTTAGGATATGGGCCTGAGAGAATGGGATTTTAACCAGGTAAGAATAATGCTAAATCTGAGAGCTTTAAGAGTCATTTGGAGAAGGGCAGAACCAATGAATGACTTGGGTGCAGCAAAAAAACAACAAGGGGGGTAAAGAATGAAATTCTCCAATGAGGAAAGGAAAATGACAAATGGAGAGCCCCAGAGTGGCATTTTATAGTATAATCCACTATCTGTGAACATTATTTCCAAAGATTAGACTTAGTGGAAAGAGAAGCAGTAATTAAAGCAAAAGAAATTACAGGCACTTGTTTCTTAATAAGGCTGATAGGCTCTCAAAATGGGGGAATATGTTGAATGATTTATTGGATGAATTCAAATGGATCATGGTAAAAAAGCAGGGAGGAAACCCCTTAATTAAAAAAGATTTTCCTCTTGTGGTTCCACAATAAAACAAGAGAAAATCCAAAATTTCCACCTCAAAATAGCTCTACAGGCTCTACAAGCCCTGTTACTCAGTTTGGCCTCTAACAGCCAAATTTGTGTTTGATCCTAGGAATACTTGACTGGACCCTTCCAGTCCAAATGGGGTGTATCCATCTGCAAGGGGCTGAACCATTCCCTTGGCTGTTCATTCCCTGCCTGTCTGCCCTTTGCAGATGGTTTTAACCATCCCTTAAGGTTGGATGGGCTGGTTGTAGTCAACCAGCCCCTCAACTACATCCTGGGTGCCATTTACACCTTGGGCTATGGCTCAAAAATGTCTGGTCTGTTCCCAGGGGGGGCCTGGGCCTGCCTATCACCTCACATAGCGGCCACAACATGGGTGTCATTGCTCCCCCCTCTTTAGACAGATTCCCTGGGGGGGCTACGAAATCCCCCCCCCCCCCAATGGCCCTGTGGGTTGATGCCCCCAGATTATTGCTTTTAATTTGGGCTGGGGGGTGGTCAAATCCCCACCAGCCCATTGCTCCTCCCCCATGGCACCAGGGAAAATCAGGAATCTCTGGCTGACCAGAGACTTCACTTCACCATGATGGTTTCCCCAGTTGCTTCACAGTTTATGATAAATTTCCAGAGAAAATCACCATGAAATCTGTTTTTTCTATGGTAGAGGTCACAAAGATTGAAAAACTGTTGATCCATGATTGCTTCTGAGTCTCCTCTTAAATTCTCCAAAAGTGAGCAATGAATTCTCATTTGATTCTTAAAATTTTCTGCTGTGTTTCTAATTGGTTTATTCCTGACTTATCAAAGGTGTCTTATGATTTTCCATTATTTTTCCCCCAAGAATCCCCTTGATTTCTCCCTGTTTTCTGTCTGATTTTCTTCAGATTAATGCTTGATCTCTTTCAGAGCTGTATGATTTTCAAATAATTTAACCCCATTTCATCTCTTCCAAGTAAATATCTCTTCAATTACTCACCTTTTTTCCTTCTATTTTATTCATAAATTTTCAAAAATATCACCTATTATTTAATATGTTCCAGAAACCAGGAAAGTAATGGTTTCAATTGATCATTTAATATTGAAGAAAAAATAGGTGAGATGAACTTTTCCTTGTATAATGATAATGTGAAAAAGCTGAAATTATCTCCCATCACCATTTTTTCAAACCATGCTTTAGCTTCTGCATACAGTTTTCCAAAAATTAAGGCTGTGTTTGGCAACCGCCCACATGTATCTGTATGTGTTTTTGGGTGTGGACACCGCCCAAAACACATACACCCTGGGGGTTGCAACATACACCCCTATTTGCAACTGTATGTGCAACAAGGGCGGATGAGGGGCAGATATACAGGGTTGACCCTGTATGTCTGGCCCCACAAAGATTATGGGCCGCAAGATACAGTGTCCATGGCAATGCACATGCACACATACAGGTTGTCAAACCACCCTGTATGTCACATCTGAGACATACAGGGTGTATCTTTTTTTTTGGTGCGGGGGTGCAAGTTACACCCCTGTTGCCAAAGGGAGCCTAAGCTATTTATATCACAATAAATAATTTGATACACCAAGCAATTGAAAGAAGAACCTTAATATGAGAAAGAATATGTGTGATTCTCAAGCTGATTTTTTGAACAGGCTAAGATTTATCATTCTCAAAAAAATTGATGAGCTTGACCCTGTTGATGATAGAAGAACTGAAATTGAACAGATCTTCAATGATGATAGATTCCTTCAAACTTCAGAGCATCAATGGAATGGAGCAATTTTTCCAGCAGTTTCCATGGGCATAAATGAAACCCTCAATCCCTGACTTTCAAAAACTCTGGACCAAGAATTGCAAATGGCTTGGAAAAGTTCAGTGCTATGTTCATGTGCAATAATATTTCTAAGTCAGATCATGACTTGTGATCTTGGCAGGTCCACCAATCAAGAAGGAATGCTCTTTGAAATAAATGATTCATTTTTACAAGGAAGAAATATGCAATGCCAAAGCTTAGGTGCTGACTTGCTCAACCATGGTAATTTTTTGTAATATTGGTCTTGTAAAGAATCCCAGAGTAACATAGGAGAAAGTAAATTTTTCTGCAGGATGGTATGCTCTTTTATTTAGGATATCAAAACTAGATTTCTTTGAATTTGAATCATGGTGTGTTTCACTCTGTACAGGGGCATAAAACTGCATTTAATGCCTGGTTTCTGGAAACCAGGAATTACCTTGGAGCAGTGTTATTCTTGAGTAGAGGGTTTCAAAACCAGGCTACTTAAAAGCCACATTATGCTGCTTCTTTTTCCTTCTTCACCCCATGCTTTCACTCTGTATATCCAGTTGAAATTATGGATGTTGATGCCCGGTTTCCAGAAACCGGAAATAAACTTTGTGCAGTGTTATGCCCCGTACAGCAAAATAAGCAAGGAATTGACACAGAACTTCACATTTGACCAGATTAACTTTGATTTGCATGAAGGGGTGTTTCATGCTCTACGGAGCCATAACACTTCCTGTGATGTCTGGTTTCTGGAAACCAGGCATCACCTTGGAGCCATGTTACTGTCAGAGGTGTTGCTCTCTCCTTCACTGAGAACCACCACCCCCCAGCCTTAACCTTTACCTACTTTGCGCCTTACTAATTGCAATTGGTTCAAGCATTCAGAACCTGAATCAACACTGGCGCAAGAAGGAAGAAGCTCAAGATCCATGATTATTGGTGTCATCATCCCGTTGACCTGATCCCTCCCCACCAACAAGAACATTATTGCGAGCATGAGGAGGAGCATTGTCAGATCAAAGAAATCAAATCAATCCTCAGCCGCTCCTCCCCATCAACTTTTGCTCTCAGTGCCGGAATAGCTGGCCACCCCATTCCTCAAATGCTGTCCCTCTTCCCTCTGACTTTTCTTGACGCCTGCAGAGAGTTTGACTTGACCCAGCTGTGAAGGCTGGTGCTGGAGATGTGCTGAAAGTGAGGTGAGATTTGGTGAGATTGATAAAATTTGATGCTTCCAACTTAGAATCTGGAAGATTCCTCCTAACTTTCATCCGTCCAATTGGCTCCAGTCTGGTTTCAACCAAACGCTGGCTTGAAAAGATACACAGCAAGCAAGTTAGAAAAGTGTGGCCAAATCAGTTGAGTTCCTGCAAGTAAATCTGCCTGAATCAAATTGAATCAAATTGAATCAAGATGGTCTCCAAGAGTATTAACAAAGCATCACCATCATCATCCTTCCTCACAATCTCCTCAAAGGCCATCCACCATCTCTTCACCTCCTACGTCACATTAAGCCCAATCAACAAGACTAGTAATCCTATCTCCTGCTCCTACTCAAGATGATCATCATCCTCCTCATCCTACTCTCCTCCCCACCCCCCGGGACTCTTGCTCAGGACACACCAAGCTTGCTACTCCTGATTGACTTGATGTTGATCTTCCTGATGATCTTGGCATCAATCCAGTTGATATACTGTCTTGCAATCACCAGCTTCCCCTTCAACGGCTTCCTCAGTACCTTCTCCATCCACCTTGACCATTTTGTCCTACTTGCCAGTCTCCAGTCTCAGGTCAATCCTAAGAGCGCCTCTAGGCTAATGTTCATCCTTCCCAAGAGGTTTTGTTGACCTCCACAACTTCCCTTCTTCACTTCCCATCCCCAAAATGCCCATCCAATCCTTTCTCTAACCCCCCTTCTTCACCCCCCCCACGTTGATCTACCTAGGGCCTTGCTGTCTTTGTCTTTGGTTCCTTGATCCTACACTTCTTTTCATTCAACTTCCTTGGTCTAATGCACCTCTCCCCTTTTTTGCCCTTCAGAAATTAAAGCAAGCCGCCAAAAAGCCAGAAAAGCAACATGGAAAAATGGAAGATGATCATTGTGCCAAGAACAAGACTACAGCAAGGATGACACAAGGAACCCATTTCCTGCTGATCCCAATTGCAGCACTTTTTCCCAATTTGGGCTTGGAAATTGCTTGAAGACCATGCCTTCAAGTTGCACTCAATTCATTTTTTGGATTGATCACCTCCAGTACTACTTCCAATGGTCAATTGGAATCATCAATCAATCCCAAGACCTGTGCTTTGGACTTTGCAAACTGCCTAGTAGTCTGGGCAGTCATTGGTTGGATCAATTGAAGAGCCAGTGGTTAAGCAGGGAGAGGAGGAGTCAGAGGGACAAGGATGCAGGGGCATGCCTCTGCACAGTTATCTTGTTATCTGCAATCTACTTCAAAGTTCACTCCTTCCTTTTGTTATCTCCTGTCTTTGCTCTTGCTTGCTCTTGCAGGGGATCCCCTGCGCACTGGAATTGGCCTCTCAGGCTGAACAGAGCCTCATTTGGGCAATCTTTTTAGTCAAAAAGGACATCAGGAACCAAGCTTTTACCCTGGGTGAAGCTGAGATTGTTTTTTGTTGGATTGGCCTCCAAACTCCTCTTTCCCCCTCTTGATCAAACAGTATCTGACCTTGTCCTGTTTTATTTTGTCTTGGTTGACATGTTTAGGGATCACCTGCAGCTTATCTAATGATTGTGGCGGATGTCATCAAGACACACTTGCATACTGAAGCTTGGAAGGGCAAGATATACTACAAAGGCATGACACACTGTTTAACAATGGTTTTTGAGTATTTTCCTTCTTGAATGTAGGGACTGCTGTGCGCCCGCCAGATGGGGGTTGAATTGTTTTGAAAAATGGTGCAATATTATATTGTAGACAGATCAACTCTGAGGGAAGTACAACTCATTCCTATTTCAAGGTTTTGATGATCTCCTTGATAAGATCTTCAAGTTGAGTCCACTGGGTCTGCATGTTGGCCTTCTTCTTGTGAACATTCCCTTTCACTGACTAAATTATTCAATTTAACCATTTTGGATTTGGTCATTGTCTCAGATTGAGAGAGTTCAATCTTCCTGAAATTGAAATTTAAAAATTATGAAATATGAAAAGTGTTATGAATTTTTTCAATTTTTTTCTTTGAATTATTTTTTGAGTGAATTACAATTGAATTTATCAAGCATTACCTGTAGATAGAACAGAAATTTCATGAGAGAAGGAATTTTATGAATCATGAGGATAAATTTTTTCAAAAAATGCTTTTATTTCATTTCAGAAAATTAGGAGGGATTGTGCTAATAGGTGGGAAAATGGAAACTTGTAGGAAATCAGGGAGAAATAAGGGAGGACAAAATTGGAAACCACATGGCATCTGGGAGGAAGTAAAATAGAAACCTTGGAGAATACAAATTGAAATCATAAATAAGACAAGAAGAAAAGAAGAAGAAAGCTAGGATATCAAAAGGGGAAATAGAATGGAAGGAAATCAGAAACAAATGTGAATAATTTGAGAAATTGTGAAGAAACTAATTGTAAAACGGGGTTAAGCTTTGTTTCCAAATGATGGAAAAATTCTAGAAATCAATTTGATGCAACCATCTCATCCAAAGGATGTGATGTCACTGGCTGACCAGTTCCACCAGATTTTTACTGGTGTGTTAAAGGAGGAAGGGGAGATGACCCCTTTCTTTTGGGAGGTTTATCAAGTACCCACCATCACAGGTTGCCTTTTTTCAACCAGCCTGGTCCCTTTTGTCCCTCCCACCCTTGCAGCAATGGAGGGGAACAAAGATACCCCCACTTCCACAACTGTTGCACCTTGCACAAATGCAAAACAATTGATAGGCAAGGCCTTACCAAAAGGCTATGAGACTGGCTGAAAGATCAGTCCATTTGCAGTGGTTATGGTGTCATATACCACCATGTGACAGTACCCCTGGGTTTAACAGCACTTTTTCCCAAATTGTGTATGGTTGGTGGTACTAACCCATGCACCAACCATACATGGTGCCATATTCAGACACACTCCTGAACACCATAAGAAGCCACCAAGACTTGGGAATCTTACTTTTTACAGGTGGAAAACCCAAAGATTGTCACAGAAAATGTCAGCTTGCTACCATGTACAGAGCAACCTGTCAATAGCAACACAAAACTATGAAAAATAAGAATATCTCAATTAACAAAAGAAGGAGTGAGAAATCCATCAATATTATTAAAGAAATGGATTCCTCACCTAAAATTAGGTAGGGTCACTCACTGACCCCACCCTTGAATTCCAAGTCCTTACATTTTTAAAATAATTAAAAAGAAAAGTACTAAAAATTACAACACCAGTATGGCACCTTCTGGCCATTCTAAAATTTAACACATGTTGTCACGTATAGGGTTTTCACCTAAAATTTACCCAGAATTGAGGTGTTGCGTATATTTTAGGAGTTACACGAGGAAATGTGTTATGTCACAATTCCCGGGCGCAGCCCTGCATCATTACATATCCCTACTTACTTGTAGTAGCAGATTCCCATGTACTAGAGACCTGCGCGCAGCTAATTCTGCCACGCACGCAGCGGATCCTAACCCGCGCGCATCTGTACTAACTGATCCCCGTGTCTGGATCCATCATGACTAATCTGACAACCAGGTACCTCTCAGAAGAGCTACAACCTAGTTAGAGTTGCCTAGAATACGTAACAAATTGAAAAATGCATTATTAATAATCTAAAAGGATCAAAAATTAAATAAAATTAATGAAAATTAAGTTTAGAACATTTTTTTAATAATAAATCAAAGATCAAGGATTACCACTTAAATCACTGACCCTGATCTTTGAAGACCACAAAACACTACAAGGAGTGTTCATAGAAATTATTAAAAATTATCTACGTGATCAGCAGATTATGGAAGATTAGTAAAAATCCATATCTGCCCGCTTTGAAGCAATACCAATAGTAAAAATGAGGGATGAGCACAGAATGATCAAATTTACGCCATAACAGATTAACAGATCCTGTGGCTAAAATAGTACAGAAATCCAGCAGATCTAAGGTCAGCTGATTGACAGCACCAAGTGGACGTGCCAATCCTTCCCTGACTGGCTTGCCAGCCTCAGTCCATGAGAAGAACCCTCTCTACGTGCTCTGAGAAACTCAAAATCACCCCAAAAAGGTATTTATACAGACCTCTTTGGTTCCATTATTCCATAATCAGTTTACCAGGAATTATTATTATCAATCAGACACCGTGTCATTGTTGATCAAGTGCTTATATGAAGATAAGCAAGTGATTTATGACTTATTCTGTAGTAGTATTATTTATTCTTATTAACCAATCAACCCTTGAAGTTTAGTCAAGCAATCCACCCCATCTGCTCTGAAACCCTTCCAATTATTTCAGGATTCTCATGTTAAAGTGCTCAGAGTGAGTTTTTCCCTTCCTGTCTTGGCCATTTGTGCTTTTACGCCCAGGCATTAGTGGAATAAGTCCTTTCTAAGGCACCCATCTTCATTCCAAGGTTCTTAAACTGCCTAAGGAGGCCCCTTGAAGAGAGGTTGATAGTCTGTAAAGATCCCCAGTAGTATAATACTGTGGCCCCTCTTTTATATTATATTGAAAACCATTTATCACCAAACCAATTAAACCTTGCAACTGCTCTTATTATATCATTTATTTGAGCTTCTAAGTGTTTATTTTTGGAATAATTATTATTATTATTCCAGTATTTTTATCACTCTCTGTAGCTAAAGGACTGCAAGGTTCCTGGTATCAGAGAGATGACAGAAATAGCAAAACATTTAAACTTGTCCTGATTGAAAATTCAACCCTCAACAGGGTTTGCCAGTCTACTTTGGCACCTTGCACAACTGCAAACCACTTAAGAGGCAAGGCCTTACCAAAAGGCTATGAGAATGGCTGAAAGAGCAGTCCTTTTGCAGTTATTATGGTTTCACATACCACCATGTGACAGCAACCACCTTGGTTTCAGCTATTGACCCGCAGCCACAACCACCTTGGTTGTGGCTGCTAACCTGCAGTCCCAATATCTGGCTGGGGTGTGTGGACTCCATTTGGAGTCCCTCTGCCCCCTACAACAGCCCTGCGCAGGGAATTGGGCTCCACAGCAGGCCAGAAGCAAGAGACAGCAGCCACCAGCAGGCTGTGAAAGGGGCAACTGCCCAAAAGCAAGAAATGACATCTTTGGCGGACCAGCCCGGCTGGCCAAGCATATCCAAAATACAAAGGAGGCCCAATAATGGCCCCTCAAGACCATTTGGTTGGGGTGACTCATTCACCCCAGCAGGCCCATCTCCCAAATGACTTATTTCATGCGTTTTGAGGCCAGATTGCCCAAATCAGTAACGTCCAAACAGGCCTGTATGGTCCATGTGATTTTCCAATGGGCCATAAAGGCCCATATGTGCATCCCATTTGGATTTGTTAGAGATTTTATTCTCTTGTGTTTTTCTTCCTGTCTCCTTTCTTTACTCTTATTCTCATATTTCCTTTTCTTATATCTCCTTTTTATTTTATTCTATTTTTTTTTTGTTTCTTTATTTATTCTCCTCATGTCAATGTCCACCATGGGCCTCTTCCTTGCAGACCTTGCAGAGCGGGCACATATGCATATGGCATATTCACTTTACCAGTTGTTATCCAATCTATTTAAGACAATACCTTAGTCTGCCTCCTGCAAGCTCCCTTTTTGGCTTGACCAACTTTCTCTCCTTCATCCCTTCTCATAAAAGGCAAGGAGTTTCTTTAACTCTGGATCAACTTACTGGCAAGGAAGATTGGTCCCAGTGGACATTTCTGGCTAAGGTGGTGCAACCATTTCCCATCCAGCACTTTCATTCACAGTCTGATTTGTTTCTACCAGCTCTTTCTCTTTGTTGGTTTCTTCTCTTCATCCTTGTTGTCGGTCATTTTATCCTTGAGGTCATTTCATTGAAGGTTTGGGTATGATTAATCCTTAGAAAATTTTCTCCATACTCTCTGTCTGACTTTGTGATAAAGTTTGGGTTTTACATCTCATTTGATTCTCACAGAAAGTAATATTGAATTCTTACACAATTAAAAGTTGAAAGGATCCAAGGCTGACAACCAGACTAAACCAAACATGGCCAACTCTCTTACCGCAACAATTCTCAAAACAGATATTGAGGCTATTCTGTTGCTGACCTTGGACAATTTTTCAATTTGGCATAATCAAGTGATTAACATGATGGATTTGCAGGATGACATGTACAACAAGCTCACTCCGACAAAAAAATCACCCCAGATCAAGTCCTAGATCACCTTTTAATGTTCAACAATAATAAATTCTTGAATAATGGGTTTGGCCAGGACAAAAAAGAAGAAACCTCAAATACAGTCTCCTTCCTTAGTTTGAATTTCAAGGCTTGAAATGAAGGGAAATTTTGGAAATTCTACCCTCATCTTAAGACCTCCTTTCCAAAAAAGAATAAATTGGCGTCATCTGAGACCACCACTTGGCATGCCACCACAGTCAGCTCTTTCAGCACGTCTCCTATATTTCCCTCCAACGCTTTTGTGGTAGACTCTGGTTCATCAAGACACATAGTGTCTGATATCAAGCGTTTCTCTCACTTAGATAAATCAATTACTGGCTTCATCACCACCAGCTCAGGTACCAACTTCTTTCATATGAAGGATGTGGAACAATTCAACTGGAAGACAACAATGGCATGAATGTTTTTCTCTCTAATGTTCTTTTTTTGTCTAACTCCACAGCAAATCTCCTTTATATGCAAATCCTTGTACTTGACCAATTCTCTCTTGATTTCAGGAAGGAAGAAGTTGTTTTTCAAAAGAATCTCTGGCTGAAAAAGGTTATTTATGACTGCTCTATCCCTGTTCTGAAATTTGGTTCTTGGAATAAAGATGATCAATCTTCAATGCTAAGTTGAGATGAGATAATACACGAGTCTCTTGGACATGCAAGCTACAGTAGAATCCAACAGAAATTGGGTGTTCAGGTGAGCAAACCATCAACCTTCCAAGCATGCGCAGTTAGCAAAATCTCAAGAACTCCATTCACCAAGAAACATAACCGTGCCAAAAGACCCTTTCAGGAGTTATATTGTGACTTGGTTGGAACTATCACTCCCATGAGTAATGACAGTGACTCTTACTTCCTGATGTTAGTTGATAGTTTCACAAGTTTTTTCACTGTTATTCATATAAAAAGTAAAAGCAATGTTGCCAGCACTCTCCAGTTTCTTCTTAATGTGGAATCAAAGAGATTCAACCATAGACCTATGATTTTTCACTTGGATTGAGGAACAGAGTTCTGGAATCTCAAAATGTCTAACTACTGCAAGAATAAAAACATCAGGCAAACATTCTTGGATGCTTATACTCCTCAACAAAACGGACTTGCCAAACACTTTAATAGACTCATCCTTGAGTCCTTACAAACAGTTCTTTTTGATTCTCAGATCAAAAAACGTCACTGGAGTGTAATTATTAGATCCTGTGTGTTGGAGCTTCATCAAATTCCCTTGAATAAGTCAAAGAAATCCCCCAATGAGCTCTTCAAAGGCAAGAAACTAAACCTAGATTACCTATGTCCTATAGGAAACCCAGTCACGTATAATCCCAAAGACAGGAAGGTCTTCTCAAAGCTGGAACCTTGGGGTCTGTTTGGAAGAATCATTGGCTATAATGACCACCTTCTGCCGTAAAAGGTCCTAAAATACAAAAACAAGATTTTCAATACTAAGCATATCACCCTGCTTGACTATTACACTGATCCAAAGAAGGTTACCAACAACATAACAGTGGATGACTGGTGCAAGCAAGTGATTTCAGAAGCTGCTAAAGATTTCCATCAGACCCAAATTGCCGTGAGCCCGTTCAATACTCCAACTCCTAGTGAAAAAAATGCATCCAGAATAGGATGTTCTCTGGTCAACCAGATGGATGTGGATGATCTTGAACACACACTAACAATATCTCTCTGTTGCAATAGTTCTGAACCGCCTCCAGATGCATCCCCCAGTTACAATTTACTTGACATGACCTCTGCAGCAAAGCCGCAAAAATATTCTTACTCATCTATTAAGACTACAAAGAAACCAAACTGTTCTGCCAAGAGAGGTGCGGAGCTCAATGAGATTGAATCTCAAGAAGTCTGGGAGGACTATGACGGTGAGACCAAGTGGTTCCTTAGGACAATTTGGGTCAATAAGGTTAAATCAGCAACCACGTTCTCTCCACAGAAGCGTAAATCACAACTTTTCATTATGGGCAATCTACAGACACCAGGATTGGACTTCACGGATACATACGCCCCTACAGGAAAGTTCACAAGTCTCATTCTATTTTTGTTGTATGCTCTTGACCATAACTTGGAGATTTGGAAATTCAATGTGAAGGGGGCCTTCCTTTTTGCTCCTTTTTACAAGGAAATATTCATTTTGAAACAAAAAGAAAGACATAGATCTTCTAAATTTCTTAAACTACAAAAATCTCTCTATGGCTTGTGGAAAGCACTGTCCAATTGGTAAAGAACACTCACAAACTGGCTAGAGGATATTGGCTATGTTACCTCTACCGCAGACCCATGTCTTTTCAATCATTCAACTCAACACTCCTCCTTGTTTTTCCACGTCAACAACTTAATTGTGGCTGGAAATGTCAGTTGGTTTGAGGAAAAGTTTCTCCTTAGGTTTCCTCAATCAATGGCTCATCCCCTGGACACCATACTTGGGATGGAGTTTTCCCAGATAGGTGGGGCCATTACTCTAAGTCAAAACAAACTTGTCTCAAAGGTTCTGAAATATCTTGACCTACAAGATGGGAGGCCAGTTTTGACTCCACTCATGCCAGGGATACAGCTTGCACCTGCATCTCTTAGGAATCAGGCAAATTTCAACAAGCTTGGTGTGAATTTCAGGAAGTACACTGGACTCCTCAATTATCTGGCCTGACATTGCTGCGGCTGCATCCATTTTTTCCCAATTCAATCAGAATCCTGGTATGTTGCACTGGAAGGAGGTCCTGCACGTATGGAAGTACCTTCTGGGAATGTCTGCAGCATCCTTGAATCTCAATCCTAAGGATAGTGGAAGGAACTTGTTGAGCATCTATACTGACTCAAGCTGGGCAGATGACCTTGACACTAGACAATCTCAGACCAGCTATGTCATCTTCTGGAAATCAGTGCCAATTGCATGGAAGAGCAGGAAACAATCAAACATAACGCTTTCCTCAATGGGGGCTAAACTGAACGCACTCATTGACAGGGCCCAAGAATCACTCTGGATTGAGTCAATCATCAGCAACCTCTGGAGACAATCATCCCAACCCCCTTTCATATTCAAAGTCAACAACAAAAGCTTAGTCAACAAAATCCTACATTTTGGCTCAAATTCCAAGACCAAATACATCAATATGAAGATGAAATGGGTTCAAGATCAGCACTTGCAAGGCAAAATTCAGGTTTTGCTCATTCCTACTGGATCTATGGTTGCCAATATGCTCACAAATCCCTCTAACAGACAATCCCTTTGACTACTCACTTCAAGATGTTTCAAACTCATGTTGCACTGAATTATGGCGGGGTGTTAGAGATGTTATTCTCTTGTGTTTTTCTTCCTGCCTCCTTTCTTTACTCTTATTCTCATACTTCCTTTTCTTATATTTCCTTTTTATTTTATTCAATTTTTTATATTTATTTCTTTATTTATCCTCCTCATGTCAATGTCCACCGTGGGCCTCTTCCTTGCAGACCTTGCAGAGCGGGCACATATGCATATTGCATATTCACTTTACCAGTTGTTACCCAATCTATCTAAGACAATACCTTAGTCTGCCTCCGGCAAGCTCCCTTTTTGGCTCAACCAACTTTCTCTCCTTCATCCCTTCTCATAAACGGCAAGGAGTTGCTTTAACTCTGAATTGACTTACTGGCAAGGAAGATTGGTCCCAGCGGACATTTCTGGCTAATTTGGTGCAACCATTTCCCATCCAGCACTTGCATTCACAGTCTGATTTGTTTCTGCCAGCTCTGTCTCTTTGTTTGGTTCTTCTCTTTATCATTGTTGGTCATTTTATCCTTGAGGTCATTTCATTGAAGCGTTGGGTATGATTAATCCTTAGAACCTCTTCTCCATACTCTCTGTCTGACTTTGTGATACAGTTCTGGTTTTACATCTCATTTGATTCTCACAGAAAGGAATATTAAATTCTTACAGGATTACGCTCATATGTGGCACACACATCTATAAATATAAAAAAAGTGAAAATCTTTACATGCCTCACCCGGTGTTGAGGTCCTTGGGTCTGTATTCATTTACCAATGTCATTGTGCAACTCTTGCATGCATATGTACATACACCAGGCAAAGTCAATACTGCAACGGGCAATGCACCCGCCAAAAGCCTTCCTGCCCCAATTTGGGGGCAATTATACACTAGTAAGTGCCTATGTATTTTAGCACAAGCTACAAACTTGTCATAGATATTGAAATGAAGTAAAACAAATAGTGCATATTGAATTTTGAAAGTAACGAACAATATCTGAGGGTAAATAATCATAAATTTTCAGTGAAAAAAAGTGAGAGCTGAGTTGGAGAGCCAAATTTCTACAATCACACTTTTGAAAAGCTCTCCTTTGAAAGTATATGCTTGTTCAGTTTCTTTTTTGATTTTTTTGTTCAGTTGTGGCTGAGATAGGCCTAGTTGGCTATCTAGCACTGATTTCAAATTTTGGTTGCAATTAAGCTCAAAAATAACTCCAATTTATTTGCATTTGTTTGCCCAAGTACCCAACATACCCGTTGAGATCAAACATTGAGAACGACTCTCGAGCCGAGAAACCGGACAGCTTTCTGCAAGAACGATATCCCACCCTATCGGGTGGAGTATCGGGTACGGCCCGAACCCGCATGACTGACGTCCTGCCCCAAGACTGCTATCCCCGGTCCGCTCCCCGTTGACCCTGGCAATCAGACTTAGATTCATGGCACCGGTCGGCGACTCGGCTTGGTAAGGCGTGGCACGATCGAGACACGGGACGCGACACCAAAGCGACGCGCGAGAGTACCTGGAGGGGTGGCACTGGAGCACTTGCCACCAGAACAACAAGACTAAAGCAACTCCTTATCCTAGCCATCAACAATCATCACCCGGCTAAATTTGCCTTCCACCATCCAATCGATAGAAAACTACAGAACATGACGCGAAATCAGCATCCCTCCGACGCGATCTTCAGCACTGATCCAGAGAACCCGCCGGACCTCTACGAAATCCTCGAATTAAGCTCCCGTGACGCCACGGGCGCTGAGGTTCGAACTGCCTATCGAAAAGGAGCGCTCAAGTGTCACCCTGACAAAATTTCATCTTCTCTGTCCGAGGAGGAGAAACTCGAAGCTCGTCAAAAGTTTGACCAAATCGGATTTGCCTACAAGATACTCAGCGATCCAAAACTTCGCGAACGATACGACAAGACCGGCAAGACCGATGAAAACTCATTTTTGGACGGTCTGGATGATGAAGCTAGTTGGAATGCTTATTTCAAGGATCTCTGGTCTGGTGAGGTCAACGCCCAAACGATCGAAGAATTCACCACTAAGTACCGAGGTGGGCCTTTTTTTTTCATCGACATAATCTCATTCGCTGCTTTACCCTTGAATGCCTCTCACCCACCACGTATCTCGCAAATCGTGCTAATGGACTTTTCGATTTTGTAAAATGGTGTTAAGGCTCAGAGGAAGAACTGAACGATCTACATGAGCATTACCTCGCTTTCGATGGTTCATTGGCTGATATCTTATCACACACTATGTGTGCGACTGATGAATGCGAACCTCGACTAATAAAGCGGATTGACAAATCAATCAAAGATGGCCTTTTGCCATTGAAGCCCAAGTGGGAAACAACGAAAAAGGATATCAAAGCACGTGCCAAGCGACGTAAAGTGGCCGAGCAAGAATCGAAGGAAGCTGAAGAACTTGCGAAAGAGTTGGGAGTTCATGATAAGCTCTATGGTAGTCAAAAATCTAAAGCGACCTCGAGCTCATCTAAAAACAAAAAAGAACAGGCTCAGTCTTCGGAAGATGCTCTGAAAGCCTTGATTCAAGGCAACGCAGCCAGAAAGCACGAATCTTTGATCGCCAAGTTAGAGGCTAAAGCTCTGTCGGAATCGACTAACAAACAGTCGAAGAAATCGGGTAAGAATAGCTCGAAGAAGAGGAAATCTGCTGCCGATGAAGAAGATGACGAGGAAGGAGACCAAGCTCATTCGACCAACGGTCCTACTGAAGACGAGTTCCAGAAAATTCAAGCTGAGCTAGAAGCTCGCAAGGCTGGCAAAACAAAGGGTGATCAGAAATCGAGTCAAAACACTCGTGCTTCCACCAAACGCAACAAGAAATCCAAAACGTAACCCTTCCATCTTGTAGGCCATGAAATTTATTAACTCTGCTTGTCAACCGCAATGATTTCAGCAAAGAAATATGTCCAGGACTTGGCTCATATCACATCTAGGATCAAATCTTGTGTTAACTCCTGTCCTCATGTCCATTTCGTCTGAAGATGTGATTCTCCCCCGTCTTTGATTGGAATATTTTGCATTTTTGTTTAATTGGCCCAATTCAAGCAGGTTGTGGATTTCTTAGTGATTTACGATGTAATCATAGTTTACCAGGCTTACTCAAAACAGTCTTTTGTGCCAGGCAAAGCATGTACTTCCCATATCAGACTAAATCGTAGTGTGTACACCACTGCCGCTAGCATGTAATGTCATCATCACCATAGCCATTCCTCAAACTAACAATTCCACACAGACTCCAAAGCCACCCTCAACCACATTCTTCCCCTAACTTGATATTGTCCCTGATTATACTCTCCGATCTTGGACTTCAAGTCACAACTGAGAAGATAGCCTGTTGAACATCTGCAATGTTCCCATCATCCCCTCCATGATTTTTCATAGTGACCACTGTTGTCACCAGCTGCATTATCTGTGCTAGTTATCAAGCCTTGCAATGCACTGTCTATTTATAAACCAGGCTTTCACAGAGCTGCCCCAAATACTTTAGGAATGAAGGAGTGATCAACTGAGTTTGGCACAAATGAGATAACCAGCATTGGGAGGTGTATCAAAGCAAGCTCAAAGTTCAATTTATTTAATGCAAAGCTCAAAGCAAGCATCAAAGATAGATGCAAGGTTAAGATAACTGTTTTTACAAAAAAGGAAACTCGCAAAATCCCAATCTAATACTTTCTCAAGCAGACAATTACATGTGTCTTTTTCTGAGTTGTGATACCTGAGTGGGATGTGTTGACTTGGGCTGTATCTTCCAAACCATAAGAGATAGAGATGCAGTTTGGAAGAGTGAATATGGTTTATTTTTGGTTTAGAATCCATTTCTGAGTTTAATTTTAGGTTTGTAATTATATTTATACTGGAAAATTGAGTCTGATGGCTATATTTTTGGTTTGGGCAACCACAATGTGGGGTGAGTGTGTGATAGGCAAAAAGGTTGAGGGGTAATTTTTCAAAGTTGAAGAATGGAAAAGGCTTGATGCATAACTTGTTACACAGAAAATCAATGAACTTTTGAGGCTAACTAACTGATGAAAAAAATCCACAGATAAAAGCTCCATGATTTCAAATAAATGCACAGCCTATTGCTTGATTGAGATATAAACTGATGAATTTCTGCTCTAGGATCTACAGCCTAGGATGTGGGTGGGATATAAACTGATTAATTTCTGCTCTAGCTCTAATTAAAAATCATAAGGAGTGTGTGGAAAATCTGGGATGTACAAGCTTAGTACAAATTGATTATGGGCATGAGATATGGCAAAATCTTAATTTTGATGGATTGAAATGCTGTTCCAACTATATTAATGAAAATAAATTAAAATTATATAACAAAATTGAGTACAAGTTTTGAATACAAGTTATAGGATTAAATCCCTGGCATGATCAATCAATATTTCCAATTGATTTTTGATGCACAAGAAGAAGCAACGTGTGAACTGATTTTCCAAGGATGACTAGAAATTGATTTATTATTTAACTAAACCATTTTTTAATTTCATGCTTGAAAATGAGTGTAAGTGCAAATTATTCACAGATAAATTCCAGGTTTAAGGACACTAGTCAAATTTGAGCTGTGAGATTCAAGGATTTATTGCAATTGATGAATGCCTATTTGAAATGGCTGGTAACTTGATTTAGTGCCAAAAATTAGTTAGAAGAATGCACTAAGTTATTCTGGTGATTTTGAGTGTCACATTTTTGGTTTGAAATTAGAAACTGAATGGATGGATTTATGCTGAACTTGTCTTTTTTGTGATATACACCTTGCACCAAGTGGTTATAGCTCAATGGTTAGAGCATCCCCCATGCAATGGATAGATGTGGGTTTGAATCTAACTGAATGTGTTACCTTTTCCCAAAATCTTTACAGTCTTAAAACAACAGCCTTGAGCTTGAAGCATGACAGAGTTAATCTTTTCATTTTGAAGGTATTCTTATTTCTGTATCACTTCAATTTTTTTCATTGGTATATTTTTCATTTACCCAAGCTTTCTTTATTCTATTCTTGATCAGATGCAATATATCAATCAGGAATCTGAAATATCTAACCTTTCTTGGAATTGGGTCTCCTATATCCAAGGAGATCAACAACCTCAACTCTACTGCCCCCCCTATTTTAATTGATTTTGTTGGTTTTCATTCAAAAAATTTCCAAATCAAAGGAATTTCCACTAAATTCAGGAATTATCCTTACTTGAAATGTTCAATCAAAAATCTGAGCTCTCTCACTCATGCATCATAATTTGGCCCTTATTTGAATTGTGTACCTCTATTGGCTAGAAGGAGATAGGTGATTTGAATTCACTATACATCTCATTTCAAAAGCATGCCTCCCCAAACAAACCTGATTCACTTGAGTTTTATTAATAAGGAAAATCCCTAAGTGATTGTTGAATACATAACCCAGAGATTTTTCTCTAAAATACATTTGCATCAACCCTTGTATCTGGGATCAAACAACAAAGTATTTTGACAAATAGTCACAAAATCTTTGTATCTGTTAGAATGATCTTTTCCCAAATTATATGTTTCAAGCTCTTGCGTGACCGAAAATGAGGAAACTCAGTAATAAAAAAGCCGCAGTCATCACCTTCATTGGTTGAGTAGGCGAAGCTCCACTGCAGCGGACCCTGCGGCGCCTGCGCCTACATGCGGCCGGTGGGGGTGGCGGGGGTATATTACTGGACAGCATCGTTCTTCTGTTTTCTCGCGCAAGTTCAAGACCTGGTTTCGTTTGTGATTCCCTCAGTCAACAATAATTGTCCTCGTTGAGCTATTTCGAGCTTACCTTTTGGGGTATTGCTTCCCGCATCACCTTTAGAAACAACTTCTCCCTCAGCGGATGCTTCCAGAACTGCTATGGGTTCTAATTTGACTTTTGTTCAATACTAACCAAAGATTCGAGGAGCCTCTGAAGCAAAGCAGCCAAAAGCAGGGCTAACTTTACTTTTTGGCAGGCTGAGAGTTACGCACCCTGGTGTCCCTGATGAAAATATGAATTGGCTGGAGCAACATCAAACGGGCGGTGCCTCTTGGGCGATTCGTATTCATCGGCAGGCTTTCCTATAACTCAGCAAGGTACCTTGGAATCAACTCCGTGAATAATGACCTGACATGATCGACATCGATATGCTTTTTTAACCTGGACTGGAGAACGATAGAAGATAATTGATACTCACCTTTGATGTTCTTTTCCCAAGGGTTTCCTGCGGTGGCAAATGCATTCATGTGTGGAGGTGGAGCTTCGAAACCAAGCGGTTGAACAGCATGCTCAATAGGTTGCATAGCTAGGCAATGGCCCGATAACATGTGCAATATTGCAACGATCCAGCTGATCCTATGCTTCATTGCAGATGAGCCAATAAAAACGGTCGGCCAACGCGTTAGAGGAAAGATTACAGCGCGCGAGCTCTTAAGCGGGCGGCGTCCGCCCGGGCTCGGAAAGCGCCTTTTTATATTCAATGATGCATGGCTGCCCGATCGAAATGGAGTATTCTTAACTACTGCCTCGGCGTTTCAGCCTCCAATTCGGATCCAATCACCCCTTTGTTCAACTCGAACCCCAAACGTGTTCCTACCGACACACCCTCCAGTAGTGAGTATCACCCGATTTCCCAGAGTCGAACAGTCAACCCACGAGCTGCGTCTCAGCACAAGCGTAAGCGTGGTTCTAAGGTGTAAGGAGGAACCATGCGTCTGAGCAGTTAGAAGGAAGATGGATTACGGGTTGGGGCGGCAAGGTTGGGCATGTGGCCGATCAGATATTACAGCCGTCAGAAAGAAAACTATCTTCCATCAAGCATAAGCATGGGTCTAAGGCGTTAAGAACAAGCGTGGGTCCCGGGGGGCTAGACCGAAACCTTTCAAATCATGGCAGGCTGTTAATATTATAAGTCAAGATTAACATTTATTTTTCCCCCAGGGTAACAATCCCTATTTACAAGGTTAGTATGGTCTTATATATGTGTGTCGTGGAAGGTGTTTGTTGTGTATCTACAAGAACGGAGGATCATCGTCCGTACCACCACATCACCACCTGTCCCCCGAAACCCCCGATCTCCCAATTCTCTATTCCTTCTTCACCAAAGTCGAACGTTGATCCTCTCTTTCTCTCTCCTTCAGGTGGCCTTATGCCCTTTCTTCGCCCTCCTGACCCACCGAGCATAGTGGGAACTAAGAATGCCGATATGGAAGTCGAAAACGACGCGTCAACGCGCATGGCGCTTCCACCCCCGGTCGCCAGTGGGGACAGTGGCATCGTCTTATTCATAACTCAGCTGATTGAAGATCCGACCAATTACGATGCCAATGGTGAAATAACTTTGAATAAGACCATGATAGAGCTGATCCGTATCTTAGTCCGTACAGAAAAAGCCCGCGATGACCAAATGAAGATGATGGCCGATCAAATCAAGATGTTAATCGATCTCCAAAAATCAGGCCCCACAACGACGGATAGCGTTCCACGAGGCCCCCCACCTCAGATCCCAACTTATGCGAACCGTGCTGCAGCAAGAGCTCAACTCCTTGGACAAAAGCCAGCAACACTACCACCTGCCAGGGCGGATCTACGAGAGCTCAGGCCAGGCAGGGCAGTCATCCACTCCAATCCCCTCAACAATCAGATCGACAAGCCACCCAGAGCCCTTTTTGTACAACGAGCAAATGAGGCCTTGGCAAAAATGAACGCGCGGGTTCAAGATGAAATGGTCACCGTCACGGGAGCCCACGTGATGAACTCCGGTGATGTAGTCTTTTACACTAAGAACAAAGTACATCAAAGGTGGTTGATGGATAACAAGCACCTCTGGTCTAAACAGGTTCACACCGACTTGGAAGCCACCCCAAGCACATGGTCGGTACTGGTACACGGCATCCCTAAAGAATTTGACCCGACTTCCCAGCCCAACAAGTCCAGTCTAGCCATGGCTAATCGCTTCAAGAAGGAGGAAATTGTACGCATGCGATGGCTGTCCGACAACATCAATACGGCAAAAAAAGCAGGATCAATCGTTTTATCGTTGTCAAACAAGGATTTAGCCAAACGCCTGACTTACTCAGGCATATTCCTGGATCACGACTATCACCAAGTGACAAAGCTCAAGCCTTACCCAGCTCAATGCTTCAAGTGCCTGCAAATGGGCCATTTTGGGAAATGGCGCAGACAAACATCCAGGTGTGGTGGGTGTGATATGACGAAGGACTGTCCTGCTGGCCCCAATGAAATTACAGAATGTGTACGATGCAAGGAAGGCCTGCGAAACAAGGAAGAAGGCATCAATGACACCCATCATTCAGTTTTCAGCACCCTGTGCCCTTACAAGATGTCATGGTTACAGGCTAAGAAACCCAACTTCTCTTTGCATCGATGGTAGATACACCGCAACCCATCACACATACTGACACACCAACTTCTGACCCCCCTCACAGGCTTACTCCCAGATGCACCTGCTTGAATACCCCGCTCATTTTTCAAACCACATCTGCTGAGTCTCTTTCCTTCCTTCAGCTCAACTGCCACCTTTCAAAGGCAATCACCTTGACGCTTCTAAATCACCCCCACCTGGCTTCTATTATCCTACTACAAGAACCCTGGGTGAATCCACACACCCTGCTTCCTCCCGCTCATGCTGATTGGCACATGTTTGCTGGATATGAACACCAGCCGTCCAACTGGCGGGACAGACACAAAAGCTGTATTTATGTTTGCAAATCCATCCCAACGGAGAATCTAATTCAGCTCCCAACCAACTCTAAGCACCTGCTGGGCCTGCAACTCCGGACCTCAGCTGATTGTGCTATGGTACTAGTGAATGTATATAACCCACCTAGGACTAATGAGGGTCTGAAGGATCTGTCTCGTTGGTTAGAATCACACAACAACCAACAATCACCCATTTCCTTATTTATGGATTCAAATCTCCACCACCGTTTGTGGAACCCAGTCGGGCACTATTCCTCCCATTGTGAGGCAACAGAACCTGTCAGGCTGTGTGGCAGTGCTGGTTTCCAACTGACCTCCCCAAAACATGTCCCTACCTTTTATTCGGCCAAGGGCAAGGGCACCACCATTGACCTAATATGGACAAATTTCAAGGCTTCCAAAATGCTCACTGACATTTAAGTTTTGGAGGACAACTTTGGATCAGATCATCAAGCCCTGATGGGGACCTTGAGCCTGAAAGGTCACTTATACTCACACTGCTGGGCCAAACCAACCTGGAGCAGACTAAACCAAAAGACAGTGTGTGAAACCTTTGATGAACTACTTAAAAACACGCCCCTGAATGGTGACATGGACACTGATGCAAAGCTCCTAACTAAGACTCTGCAATCCACCCAGTTAGGTCTGGGAAGATATGTACAGCATAATGACACTTGCTCCAAAAGATGATGAAATCCTGAGTTCTTGAAACCAATCTTACAAACTAGAAGTCGGGCACAACAGTGGATGTTGCGCTCCAAAACGGTGGAAGCCTGCCAATGCTACAACAAGTGGAATGTATATTTCTGCCATGTTGTCCAGAAAATGAAATTTAACCACTGGAAAATGTTCCTGGAGTCCTTCAGAACACCACTTGCCTTCCAGGCATTAAAACAAACCAAACCTTCCAATGGTGATCATATTCTGCCCCTGAAAAAACCAGATAGATCTTTTGCAACAGGGAAGGAGGAGCAGGCTGATATACTATTTGAAGGCACCTCCAACATTCAACCAGAAATTGATCTAACAGACATAGCCTCCCCTGAACCAAGTTGCCCAGCGGTCTTTGATGAAGTCACTTTGATGGAGGTTGATTTTGCCATAAGCAAGGCAGCCAATGGAAAGGCGCCAGGCCCGGACCAAATTCACAACAAACTACTCAGATTGACAGCCCTGTCCCTAGGCCCACAACTTGTCTCCCTATACAATTGTATCCTGCAATTTGGAGTGTACCCAGCTTGTTGGAAGAGTGCAGTCACAGCCATTATCCATAAGGCAAACAAACCAGATTACACAAAAGCAGGAGCATAGCAGCCAATCACCTTACTTAACACCCTGGGGAAAATCCTTGAATATATCCTAGCAAGAAGGCTGGTGGAGTGGACCTCAAAGACAGGAGTTCTATTGACCAGGCACTATGGGGGCCAGAAGGGTGTGGGCACAGAGGATGCCATTCTAGACTTGCACACATGGGTGTGCAACCAATGGGTGGAAAGGAAAGTGGTGGTTGCCTTATTTCTGGATGTGCAATCTGCATATCCCACAGTGCACCCAGAACAACCAATCCATATTCTGAAGTCTAAAGGCTTCCCAGCCTACCTATGGATTGTCATTTGTGATTTCCTCATGAGTTGGAGCACAACTATGAGGCTAGGTGACTATGTATCAAACACAAAGCTGGTCTCCAGGGGACTGCCTCAAGGCTCCCCACTTTCTGTCATCTTGTACATACTATATAACTCAGATATATTACATCTACTAGGACCGGAATCCCTCAACACCACATCTATTGGCTATATTGATGATGTTGTTCATCTGACTGCTGATTGACAACTCAGTAATGCTATTGAAATGATGAGCACCCTGGCCAGAGGCTCCCTGGAATGGGGTTGCTTTCATGCGGCCATTTTTGATGAAAATATCCCAAATCATGATCCTAACAAAAGCCAGAATGGTCTTATCTACCCCGGCTGACTTTCCTCTAGGTGACACTTTGCTGCCCTTCACTGCCACTGTCAAATGACTGGGGCTAACAATTGACAACAAACTATCCTATCACCAGCACATTGGCAGTCTACTGCCAAAAAGGCAATCCACTCTAAGGGCCTTGGGTTGCCTGGGAAATTCCCGGTGGGGCCTAATAGAACACAACAGGATTAAACTCCTCGATGCTTTCCTCATACCACAAATTACCTACGCCGCTCATGTATGGGCTTGATCCAAGACTGCAGGCACTATCTGACAAGCTTGACAGAACATGTGCCAAGTTTGCCAAAGGCGTATTCAGGACCACCAACGGCAGTTGGCTAGAGAAAAACTACTCCCACAGGCCTGTAATGGAGGCCATTCTAAAGTCATCCTTCTTATTTTTCACCCAAAAGCTAACCCTTGCAGGAGGCTCAGCCAACATCTGGAAAGACTTGTTGGAACGCCTAACCCACCAACGTACACTTGATGACTCCGCAATAAATAAGGGGATCTGCAGAGCCCAAATTCTACACTTTGTATCACTACAGGCCAAACCCATCAAGATTCAACTCTCCGCAAAACCACCCTACCACCATGCCACATCAATTTTTTCAATTTGGGTCTATCAAAAGATGATGCGGTCAAGGCTACCCTCTCTTTCATTAACCAAACCAATTGCAAGGATGCCCTCATGGCTTTTATGATAAAGAAAAAGGCGGTGGGGCTGAGGCCATAATGCTTCATACTAACAGATCCCTTCTCTTTTCCACAGGAAAAACAATCTTACATTCTAACCATTGTGGAATTCAAAAGAGGAATTCTCCTTTAATGGTTCCCAAGTTCAGAAGTTATTGATCCCTTGCGTCTGTAAAACCTGAGTGAAACTGTTCACCCTTCAACCAAGAGATAGAGAAGTAGAGAATAAAGAGATGAGTGTAAAAGAGCCTTCAAACCTCCTGTGATCTGATGTATTCCTCTCCCTCCTACATCCGGGTTGAAAGTGCGGTTTAAGTAGCCTTCCCCTCAACACTAACCTAGATACAACCGCAAGCAAACAATAATAATGAAATACAACCCCTAAGTACAGAACCCTAGCCCAACTCTATCCTTCCAACCCCATCCCATGATCCATATCACATACCCCATATCCCATCTGTATTTCCCACCTGCCATTACATCCACCTGGCTTGTCCTTCTCATGACGCAGCCCTTGCTCCGCGCCCAACTTGTAGTCCCCCGCGCATGTCTGCATCCGCCCAAAGCACCATTCCAGATATCCAAGGTACATCCGCACAATCCAATCTGTGTGTCTTGCAACAGGCAATCCATCCAATCCAATCCTATCCACCCTGCATCTCCAGATGCTGAGCCCAATTTGACTTCTGCTGAGCCCGCAGAATGGCTTGCTGTGGAGAGGACGCACCCATTGCTGAGCGCGCTGCCACTTCTGAGTGCGCAGTGTGCAGCCCATTCCAACTTGCGTCCATAAAAGACCACCACACCATGAATGAAAAGTCCTTGGAATGCTAGCGGCCTTCAAGCTGATAGCTAACACCACACCAAATGAATTTTTCCGGTAAAATGTATTCATGAACAAAAAGGGGGCAATTCTTAGAATGATGAAAAAGCGGGCAGCTAATCCCAGGCAGTACTTATACAAGGAACTGATGAATGTGTGGTCTCATTTAGGACAAAACATGCAGCTAAACATTGTATGGTTCCCGGGGCACTCTGGTATTAAATGAAATGAAATTGCAGACAGGAGTGCAAACAATGAAGTCAACTAAAGTGCAGCCCCTTCCTTCCAACTCTACAGAAACCTCACAAAGGCCAGAAGGAAAATTATGAACAATCACATAACCTCTAGTAAACAGCTGAAGAGCCAAATTCCCAAGATTGGCATACCAGCGTCTGCGGTCTTGAGTCAGCTTGCCTCTGGTTGATGCAGCCTGAATGGCTATTTATTCCGGATAAGGAAAGTTGACAAGCCATCTTGCCCCCGCTGTAGATATAATAAGGAATCTGTAACTCACTTTTTCCATTTCTGCACAGCTTAAACCACCCATCAAAGAGACCTTAAGAAAATCTTGAGAAAACAAAAGATCCTTTACAATCCCAGAGACCTCAGCTCTTCCGTAAGAAACCTGAAAGCATGGCCAGAGTTGGAAATCTTCATTTGGAAGTTGAATTGCTTTGCTTGCTTGCAAAGTGAAATGGACAAAAGCCCTGAAACCAGAAGACCCAACACAACACCCTCCAACAACAATGACCCCCCAAAACCCTTCCCCTGCCCCTCATGATTCTCCACACCTGCTGGTACCCACCTCCAGTACCTTGATTTCACCTCTCTACCTTTCCTGTCTCCTCCTCTTTGTTTCCTTTTTCCCTTTTATCTCTCTCTTTTTCTCCTCAATTGCTATTAATGATTGTGTAGACAGCAGAGGGGCTGGCCCAAGAGGCCCCAGAAAATATTTGTATTCACTCATCCTGGCACTTTGCATATCCAAAGTGGCCCATGCGCAATGCAAATTTCCACTAAAAAAAAAGAAAAAAAAATTTACAAGAACCTAGAACATTCTAACTGTCCACATAATCTTATATGCATATTATGTATATATATAATATCATAATCTTAAAGTTCCCCCCCACAAAAAGACCTGAAGACACACACAACTGTTGAAGGGAAACAAGACAGAAGGAACAATGGAGATGGGAGGAAGCATGAAATCAAAAAGAGGGAGAGGCCAACAAGAAAGAAAGATTAGGGAATTGTTGCCATTTTCAAAAAAAAAAAAGAAAACAAAAGAAACAGAAAAAAAAGAGATGGATCAGAGATGGAACAAATGGAAGAAACACTGGACAAATTGTTGCTGTTGGTTTGGTCCAAGGGCTTTGGTGAAGATGTCAGCCCATTGATTCAAGTCTGGTATCCATTGGAGCTGGAGTCTCTTCTATTGTAAGAGTTTTTTGATGAAATGGAACTCTCTGTCAATATTTCAAGTGTGCTTCATGCTCAATTGGTCCAATGCAATGTTTTTTTCTGCCTGGTTATCACATAAGATCATTGGGAGTAGGTTTGGGACAAGTTTGGTGGCCAAGCTTCTGAGCCAGAGTGCCTCCATTTCAGCATATGACAGAGCCATATATTCTGCTTGACAAGTTGACCGGGCTACACATTGTTGTTGGCGTGATCCACAGTGGATTGGTGAGCCCCAGAGTGTTGCCATGAAACCATGACTCAAGCGAGCTCCTTCTCCTCCCCAATTTGCATCAACGTAAATCTTCAAGGGAATTTTGTCTCCTGCAACAAGTCTTAGTTCTAAGGCAAGAACTCTTGTCTTGTGCAAGTACTTTATGAGTTTATTCAGCGCATTCCAGTGAGAGGTGTCAGGGTTCAAATAGAACCTAGCAAGTTAGTTTACCGCAAAGGATATGTTGGGCTGCAAACCTTGGGCCAGGTAGAGTAGCATCCCAATCCAATGAAGATAAGCTTTTTTGCCCCCCAGTGATTCATTGGATAGAAGAGAAGTGTCAGCAAGGAGTGTGGTTGATGTGAGGTTGGAATCCTCAGTCTGTATGATCTTTTCCAACCATGCCGTTTGTTGTAGTTCCAGGCCATCATCCACCTGGGCCACGTGAATCCAAACAATTGAGGTGAGGTCTGTATCCCACTTGAGTGTCATGGCGGAGGTTAACTTGGCCTGTAAAGTTATGAATAGGTCATTTCTGTCTGCAGTGAGAACCCTGTCATCCACATGTATCCATAAAAATGCCTTCCCATCAGAATTATCCATGATATAGGTACTTTTATCTTTGGAGTTTGCCTTAAAACCAAGGTTTTCCAGCTTTTGTTTCAAGTATAGCCACCAGCACCTACCAGCCTGTTTGGTGCCATACAATGAATTCTTTAATTTTAAGAGCTTTCCTGCAGGACAAGTCAGGCCTTTTGGTAGCCACATGAATAGCTCTTCATCAATATCACTGTGTAGAAAGGCCATCTTGACATTGAACAACACCAGTGGCCAGCTCAGCTTAGAAGCTACAGACAGGAGCATGCAGAGCAAAGAGAAGGTTGGTGTAGGAGCAAATGTTTCATCAAAGCTGACACCCTGGATTTGCATGAAACCTTGTGCCACTAAACGTGCTTTAATTTTACTAAATGTACCCAGTTGATCCCTTTTTGTGGTGAGGACATAGTGTGAACCCAAGATTTTCTGTTTATCTTCAGGGGGGTTGGTGATTTAATAGACATCCATACTGAGTAACTCATCATTCTCTTCTGTGATTGCTTCCTTCCATTCCTCAGCGGCATCCAAGCGCAGAGCCTCCTCCACCGTTGGACTATCCATGCCAACATTGGCCCATAGCTGTAGTTTAGCAACAATTGCATCCTGGCAATCCAACTCATCCCCTAATAGGAAATCTTCAATCTGCAAGACAGCAATTCCATAGATTGCATGATCCACTTCTGCCATTGTGCCCCCATCAGTAGCCTCCAAAGGTTTACTTTCTGCTACAAACTTGACAGATAGGCCATGTTGAATCTTGTTGTTTGTCGGATCCCACAACAACCAAACTTTTGCATCTGGTGCCAGTCCAATATGATGTAGGTGCATTGAGTAGGGGCCATTCTGTTTGAGGTGGGTGTGATTGTATAGGTAGCATTCACCGCCAAAGAGGTGCAGCAGACCAAGCAATGGCTTATTTCAAAGGACCTCCTCACAAGGGGTGGTAGTATTCCCAGAGTGAACCAGCCGTTTGAAGATATAAGAAGCATGTTTAAAGGTGTATGGCCAAAGCTTCATTGCTAGAGATTGTGAGTGAAGCATTGTCCTAGCCATTTTGGAGACAGTGTGATTACATCGTTTGACAAATCCATTTTGATGATTTTGTAAGGAATAGACTTCTCATGGATAATCCCTAATTCAGACAGTTACTGTTGGAGGTGGGAACTTCTAACAAATTCCATAGCATTATCTGTTCTGAGTTGTTTTACTGTAAATTTTGTTATATTATTGAACTTCTTGATCCATTTCAAGATCTAATTTGGCCCCTCCAATTGAACTTTCAAAGGGATAGTGGAGATCATCCCTGATCTCACATCCACAATGTTAAGCACATACTTTGAACCATCCATCCCTGCATTATAAGTTCCTATTGCATCTGCTGCAATTACATCTCCCGGCTCAATACAGATGTTCTGTGAATCTTCCTCAGGCAGCACATGCCTAGCTTTCATGATGGAGCAGGAAAAACAGTGGTCCATTTCTCCCAATGGCAAGGGGGTGGATTTAAAACAGAATCATTCTTGATTGTGTTTCTTAGCATTTTCAGGGAAAGGTGCCCTATCAGATGATGGACATGATGAAAAGTGGAGTTGACAGCAGAGATACAAGCTTTAGGAACAGTTGGAAGAAAATAGCAATCCTTAATTTCCACCACCCAGAAAGTGTTCTCTTTCTGTTTAAAGATGTAAGTATTACCATCATATTCCACTGTTCCATCCAGTTGATTAAGTTTACCTATTGAGACAATTGTTCCTTTGATATCCGCACAGTAGAGCATATCCAACACATGGAGGTTGCCAAAAGGTGTTTCCAGGATTGCATCTCCCATAGACTCTGCGTGAAATTTGTCTGATGATGCAATGGTAAGATTGAATTTTGTAGGTCTGAGAGATACCAAAACACTGACGTCATTAGTGACACTATTGGTTGCACATGAGTCAAGCAGGATCATCCCATTGCTCTCCATTTTCTTCTCAATGGATGCAAAGTTCACCCCCAGCCCCCATTGCTGAAAGACTGGGTGGCAAACCGGCAAAAAATTGAGCCAAGCCGCGGGGTTGATTAGTTGAGGGTCACCTTTAGGTGGAAGCTTCTCCTGGCACCAAGGACATTCATGTGCCCAATGGCCCCAGTCATAGCAGTATACACAGGGGTTCCTCCATGCCAGGTTTACTCTTGCCCATTCATTGATGCAATTCATAATGGATTCATTCTGATCATGGATCACCTTTGCTGGATTGATGTACCCAGGCCTGCCAACCGTGTGATGATTGCGCTGGCCCGTTGGGGGTCCTGCTTGATGACTGAGCAGGGAGCTGTTGGTAATGTCTTGTTGTGACATCACCTGGCAGGAGATCAATTCCAGAACATCCCTGGAGGTGACTTGGAAGTCCTTGCTAATGGCCTGCCTGCTGCCAAGTGCATTGGCGATATTGTGAAAGAGGTGGCCTGAGTTGGAGTGAAGCAGCATTGCTAAAACCAAGTTCACAGTGAAACCTCCCAGGTGCGTCTCCATGTCTTGCAGGGCTTTCTTCATCTCCTTGTACATAAGTTTGGGGTTGTTGGCAATTTCTGGAAAGTTCAGGACTTTGAGCCATTTTGACATAAGGTAAGACCATGAGACAGAGTCAAAACAATCCCAAAGAATTGCGGTAGCCTTCTTTTCCAGTCTTGGAGGCCACAAATGGCAAAAATGATTGATCAATAATGTATTCAACAATTGTGCCTGTGAACCTAGCCTGCTCATCTGATTTGTCCGGATGGTCCAAGGTAAAATAGTCAGGCAGGCGGAAAAGAAAGAGGACTTTGAGATGAACCGCCTCTGACCATTCCGCAAAATTTGACCCATTAGCCTTGAGGTTGGGTTGTATACCACGTCCTACCCTCTCATAATGCAGGTGAGCTTCAGCCACCCCCACTGGGTTACTGATGTTCTTAATTTCTGCAATTATAGTAGCAAGGTTGTTGACTGAGAGACCAGTCCCTCCTTGCTTCATCTTTGTACCTCCAATGGGGGCTTTTGAATCCTCTGGAATGTCTTGAGTAGAACTTGGATGGCGGTAAGAACATCCTTATTGGGTGAGTGCGCACCCAGTTGGTATATCCTGCGGGTTTGAAAGATTGATTTTCAATGCTCACAAGCGTGGCTAGTTGTTTGCAAGACCTCCAATGATGCAAATGTTAATGAAAAAAACTTACTTCCAGGCCAAAGTGGCCAGGTCTTGAATCCTTCAGAAGAAAGAATCCAGCCAAGATGTTTGATGTGTGACCTGTGAACTCAGCCTCCTGGTGGTGGTGATAGCCACAAGGAATTTGTGGTATGCTTCAGTTTTTAGCAAAGTAAGGACCAACTGGTGCCTTTAGCAAAGTAACAGGAAAAGTAGTTGTGGCCGTCAGCAAGGTGATGGCCCAAATCAGCACAGAATGGCTTATGATGAAAGTAGGGGTAGGTAAAAAATATCAGTCAGCGCAGGCTCATAACCTGTTAATATTATAATTCAAGATTAACATTTATTTTTCCCCCAGGTTAAAAATCCCTATTTACAAGTTTAGTATGGTATTATATATGTGTGTTGTGGAAGGTGTTTGTTTTGTATCTACAAGAACCTAGAACATTCTGGCTGTCCACATACTTTCATATGCATATTATGTATATATCTAATACCATACTCTTAACACAGGCCGGATATGGTCATCCTCACTTCTCACTGGTGCGCCAAGCAGAACAAAGAACCCAAAAAAAGTGCGGGGCAACCAACTCTCTTTCACCAGAGTGCAACCAGAGTGTGACAAGAGCTGTTCTTAAAACTTGTCAGGTTGGTATTGTCAGAACTTGACCCAAGAATCTAAAGATTTGAGTGAACTGGACATGTCATATTAACCTGAGACATTGCAAAATTGTGATGTTTGTATTGGACTGAGCGCAATGAAATGAGACAAGTTGCTTTTTTTGTAGCAAAAGCAGTAATAATAAAAGTGAGCAAACATAATGAAGGAAAGACTTGATGGGATTTAGACCCACAGAAACCAACAAATGAAAAAGTAGATAGACAACAAAAAAGGAAATTAAGTTCAAAGTACCTGTTGATACACTCAGTAAGCAAGCCAAGTCCTCTTGAATAGATTGGGAGATGGTGATTTTAGTTGAGTAGATCATGTAGAAATCAAGAAGGTTAGAAAATTAGGATTTTATTCCCCAGGAGTAAAAACTATGTCAATCATGGTTGGGGTATTTATATAAAAGATTTATGGGATGGTGTTGTTGTTTAAATAAATATTCTAGAATATTCAAGTTTAACCTTTATGTTGATGAATATGCATATCCCATATTTATAACATTCCCCCCCACAACAAGACCATAATAAATTTTAGTGAGGGATAAGAGAAGATAAATAAAAATGTAAAGAGGGAAAGGAGAAATTGAAAGGTAGAGAGAAAGGTTGGAAATAAACAGAACCAAGGGAAAAAAAGGAAGAATAAAATAAGAATAAATCCAAAAAAATCAACAAGTCCAAAAAAAAGTGGCAATAGGAAAAGAAGAGAGAAAGAATAACACAGCATAGCAAAATTGAGAATAAGCAGTACATCTTTTCAAAAAAATCTTGAGAGGAACAATTGGTGCAAGACTGGTCCCAGCGCCTTAGTTAAGATATCAGCCATCTTCTTGGATCCTTTGATTCATTTGAGGCCCAGATTGCCATTTTGGATGTGCTATTTCACAAATTGAAACTCCCAGGCAATATGCCTAGTGTTTTTCATACTCAATTGGTCTGTCACAATTTTCGTTGCTGCTTGAGTGTTGGATAGGAGAGTTGGTTCCACGTTCTTCACAATTTCTGGATAAGGTGTTTTGACCACAGAGATTCCACTTCCCCATATTACAGAGACATGTACTCTGCCTGACAGGTTGATCTTGCTACACACTGCTTACATCTTGATCCCCATGCAATAGGGACTTCCAAAATTGTTGATAAGAAACCATGGCTTGATTTTGCTCCTTCACCACCTCAGTTTGCATCCACATACATTTTAAGCATGCCCGGGGCGCCTGTCTGGCGCTCTAGTTGCAATTCTACCTTTTGGGTCCGCCTCAAGTAGTGAATTATCTTCTTTACTGCATTCCAGTGACTTAGATCAGGAGATGGTAAAGATTGTTGCCTGCAAAGGCCAAATACGGTCTTGTACCTTGAGCCAAATATAAAAGCACGCCAATGTGATGTAAGTACTCCCAGACTGCCTCAAAGAATGTTTTGTATAAAAGGGATGTATCAGCTAGAGGGACCATCAATGTCAAAGTCAAATCATTGCAGGCCAGAATTTGCGCTGGTTGGCTCAGGAGAAATCCGCTTGCAGTGGGTTTGATTTGGATTCCAAAAATCAAGGAAAATCCCTTGTCCCATTTGAGACTGAGGGTGGCGGCAATTTTGATTTACAAGTTGCTCATGAGCTCCTGCGTTTCAGCCACTAAGATGACATTGTCAATATGTATCCATAGAGAAGCTTTTACTTGCGGTAGGTTGAGGGTATAGGTGCTCTGATCTTTGTGGTTGGCATTGAAATCAATCTTGGCCAGTTTTTGCTTTAAGTGCATCCACCGGCACCTACCGGCTTTTGTATTTCCATAAAGGGACTTGTTCAGGCGCAGGACTTTCCCTGCAGGGCAGTTATAGCCCTTCAGTGGTCTCATGTAGACTTCATCATCAATGTTGCTATGAAGGAAAACAGTGTTGATGTCAAATGATTTGACTTGCCACTTTTTTTTGGCTGACAGTGCCAGCAGCAGACGCAGAGCAGAAAATTTTGGGGTTGGTGCAAAAGTGTCACTGTAGCTGACCCCTTGTTTTTGTTGAAACTCAGAGTGAGCACATAGCAGATAACTGGGGCACAAACAATGATATTCAAACTGAAGGGCTTAACCTAGTTTTATTTTATTATTTGAACCAGTGCTCTCACCTCCTTTTATTGCCTCTCTTCATACAAAAACTGCTTGTTTTTTGTCTCCATCATCTGTTGCTGTTTAACTCTGTCTGCCCTCCTCATCAGGTTTTCTCCTTTCAACTCTGTTCTATTTCCTTATTCTCTTTAAATTCCAAAAATCACTGTTATTTTCAATCTCTTCACCCTTGTTGTTTCTCATGTTGGTCTTCATCTTGCACTCCTCATCCCTTGTCAATTGATCTTGCTGAGACTCAAACCCCTGTGGTTCATGGGTGTTCAATAAATAAAACAACTGCTTGTTTTTTGTCTCCATCATCTGTTGCCATTTAACCCTGTATGCTCTTGTCATCAGGTTGGTCTTCATCTTGCACTCCTCATCACTTGTAAAATTTTCTTGCTGAGACTCAAAACCCTGTGGTTCAAAGGTTGGTCTTCATCTTGCACTACTCATCAATTGTCACCTCACCTTGCTGAGACTCAAACCCCTGTGGTTAAAAGTGCTTTGATTCTTTAGTTTTTTATTGTGACCCTGTGCCACTAATTGAGCCTTCCGCTTGATGAACCCGCCCGCCTGATTAAGTTTGGTAGTCAAGACATACCTGGAACCAAGAATCTGTTTATGCGCGGAGGGCTTTTCAACAACTTAAAAAACCCCCATTTGATCCAACAAGTCATTCTCTATGCCAATTGTGCCCAGCCAATTGTTGGCCCATTCCAATCTCATGACTTTTTCATAGGATGGCATGTCTGGGTTAGTGCCCATGGAGGCAGTGAGCTTGCTAACAAAAGCATCCTGCTCATTGAGCGCGTTGCCTAGTGAAAAATCTCCCAGTTGTAAGGATAGTAGGGTTGAAATGACTGTATTGTGATCCTCTGATTGGTGGTTGTTGGCCAATTTTAATGGGTTAACCCCCGGCACAAATTGCACCAAGAGACCACTTTGAATTTTGTTTGTTTTGGGATCCCATAGCATCCAACCCTTTGAATCAAAACAAATTCCCGCGTGTCACAACTCATTGGCATAGTTCATAAGCTGTTTGGTGTGTTTTTGGTTTTAAAGGTAGCAAAGCCCCCCAAAAGGGCACTGGAGCCCCAAAGAGGGCTTTTTTCCCATTACCAGTTTGTATGGAGTGATTTTCCGCCTGGTGTGAACCAATTGTTTTAGGATATACGCCGCATATCTGAAAGCGTATGGCCAAAGTTTTGTTGGTAGCCTCTGTGAGTGCAGCATAGTGCATGCCATCTCTAAAATAGTCCTGTTTGATTGTTTGAAAAATCTGTTTTGGTGTTGCTCATAAGGCACAGTCTTTTCATGAAGGATTCCATGGTTGTCAAGATAGGAGCTGAGATTTTTATTCCAAACAAATTACAATGCATTTTCCATCCACAGACACTGTACTTTGTGGGTTGTAAGATTGTGAAACTTTTTCATCCATTTGACAATTTCCTGTGGGGCTTCTCCTTGGCTTTTGATTGGGATGGCCAAGGTCATTTACAACATGACATCAATTATGTTCAGAATGTATACCAAACCATCAAAGCCAGCCCCAAATGGACCTATTACATCCGCTGCAATCAAATCACCTGGCTGTTCACATATGGACCTCAATACAATCTTTGTAACCATGTGTTCAGCCTTCATCAGCAAGCAGGGTCCACAGTGACCAACATCCTCCTTGGGAATTGGAGGTATCTTGAAAGCCGCATCATTTTTCATAGTGTTGCGTAGCGTCCACAGGGAAAAGTGCTCAATCAAATCATGAACATTAGGGCGTATCAAAGTTAGCAAACCTGCCATTAGAAACCCGCCATTTTTTTTGACAAAACCCGCCATTTTTAATGGCGGGTTTCTGAAATACACATACCCCCTAACTGGTGTATTTCAAAATGGCGTGTTTCATGAAAATGGCGGATTTCAATCATCAAACACGCCATTAAACCCGCCATTTATGCATCATCATCCATCCACCATCCATCACATCAAAAACACCCATCCACATCAGCAAATCCATACCGGTCCCATCTCCATCGCATCACACACATCTCTATTGTTTTTCACATACCTTCACATACCCATCTTCACACAAATCCCATCATCATCTCATCACCCCACATCACTCACCACCTTTCTCAACATGTCCAATCAAACATCCTGCCAGCAAGTTGAAAACGCAAAAAAGCTGACTGAACTTTTGCTACTGTTTGACTCCCATTCAGACTCTGATTCAGACTCCGATTTGGAATCAACTTGGTTAGCTTTGAATTCTCTGTTGGCAAAGCAATACATGGTTCCAAGAATACACACTCTCCATAACCCTATGTATGAAAGGCAAAAGCTTCATCTCATCCCTGACTTAAGCTTCCAGCAACTGTTCCGAACTTTGTTGCCTTCTTTCATGAAACTTTTGGCAATGATTGAAGACCACCACATCTTCCAGAACAATTCTTGCAATCCTCAACGCGATCCAGCCATCCAACTTGCCATTGCTCTTTGTAGATTGGGGTCAAATGGAAATGGAGCAGCAATCCATCAATTGGAAAATCTATTCTCAGTCAGTTACAGAAGCATTGACTTATACACCAAAAGAGTCATGATTGCTATCCTATCTTTCCATTGCTTGGTCCTTTCATGGCCAACCAAAGAAGAAAGGAAGGAGATATCTCAAGTAATGGAGACAGAAGGCTTTCCTGGTTGCATTGGTTTTTTTGATGGAACCACCATCCCCTGGAGTCAAAAACCCAACCTAGATGGCAACCACTATTTTGATTGTAAAAAAAGGCAATTGATTCATTTCTTTTCCAATTGCTATGATAAAAATTTGGATCACACACTGACCAAATATGTTCCATCTCTTTGTTTAGATACTCCGTGGCACTACAACTTGTTTGCAATAACAACAAGAAGTTCAGCTCCCTCCATGCTGGCCTTCCAGGTTCTTGTCATGATTCATATGTTTTCAATCGGATGCGGATTGCCCAACAACCAGAGATCTACTTTGACCAAGATCAATACCTTCTGACCAATTTGGCTTATGCTAGTGGGAAATATGTAGTTCCAGCATACCGGAATGTTTTGTCCAATGATCAAGGAAAAACCGATTTTAACTATCATCTTGCCCAATCACAAGTTTGGATTGAGCATGCCATAGGAATTCTGAAAGGAAGATGGGCCAGCTTACGGGAGATGCAAAACCAGCTCCAATGCTCCAAAGATATGAGGTTCCTCATCAACTGGATTATCACTTGTGTAATCCTTCACAACCTTTTGGCCAACATCAAAGATGAATGGGACAAAATATTCCAAGATGATATTCCTGATCCGCCTCAAGTCATCCCTGTCTCATCTGGTCCCTCATCTTCTTCTATGAGAGAGCGGATTCTTCCTCTCACCCTTGCTTGCTTTGATGAGTAATTTTTGATTTTGAAATTGGTAAAAATTCCCTTCACCGTATTTTTTGGTTTTGGTTGTTCACCCAAGATTCATAGGCTGAGTTTTTTTTTTATTTTTTTTTTTAGTGGACTTGAATCCAAAAACACCTCCACCTCAAACCCTGCCACTCACCAAATGCCACCCCCCTCCCCCTCACCACTCAACCCCTTCAACCTCACCCCACTCACTCACCGGTCAAACCCTGCCTCCTCCTCACCAAACCACCTCACTCATCACCACCACCTTCAAAACCTCACCAAAACACCACCACCTTCACTCTTTACCAACCTCACCAACATCCACATCACTAAAAACATACCTACCTCCCACCCAACCTCCATCAACCATCAAAGGTGAGTCCCCTCCCCTCATTGAATCACCTTTCTCTTTTTTCACCTGGCTGATCTCCTACCATCAAGGACTGACTGGCAAGCGCACATCTTGGTCAGTCAGTCCCTCATCAAATCGTCAACCTCAATGGATGATGATACATTGGCAAGTGAGGAGGTTGATGATGGATTGGCAATCAATTAATTCATTATCATCATTAACTTTGATTAGAATCATAAAAAAAATTAGGCCAGACAGATGCGGTCGAATCTAGTCTCCATCCCTTGGCCGTATCCGTTGGCCATTGTTGTTGACAAGATCGTAATCAATCCCAAGCTTATCACCATCGGGGGCCATCGAGCTCCTTGGTCTACAAGGATGACCAATGATCCCTTTGGCTCCACTTGTAGGCGTCCCGCCCCACCCAGACTCAGACTATCCAACCCC
Organism: Puccinia polysora; assembly: GCA_025617555.3. Lineage (NCBI taxonomy): Eukaryota > Fungi > Basidiomycota > Pucciniomycetes > Pucciniales > Pucciniaceae > Puccinia > Puccinia polysora. The sequence continues at coordinate 44,840,727 of CM062628.1, forward strand.
TCCCGGCCACCTTGCTCATCCCCCTCGACCCATGACAATCCCCCCCAGCCGTCCTCCCACTCAGCCCAGACTGCAACTGCTGCTTGCCTCCTCACCCCTGCGGGTGCCGTCACTCGCCCTCACTCTGCCAAGTCAGAACCTAACCCCGCCCGTCGTCTGTCCCTGCCTGGTCAATTCACTACCACTGCCTCCACCACCACCTCCTTGTCCCCATCGGCCCATCATCATCCAACCCCACCATCATCAGTACCCTTCCCACTCACCCTCACTCATCCCCATCCTCCATCCTCCGCCTCCCCCGCTCGCACTCGAGCCTCCCTCGACAAACAGGATCTCGCGCTCCTCTCCCATCCAGCTCCTTCAGCTCATCATTCGACCTCAGCCCAGCCTCCCCCGCACAAGATGGAGTCCAAGTCCGATCTGACCGAATCCGTTGAGAATCTGATCAATGGCCTGCATCAACCATCCCTCTCTCAATCCCTACCCTCATCCCCATCAAGCCAACATCATAATCATCATCATCATCCCCACAATCAGTTCAGCATACCCCCCTGTACCCCCACTACCCCCTCATTTTGCTCATCTCAATGGAATCAATCATCATCATCTCCATCATCCCCCACCTCGATCGACCTCATCCAACCATCTCAACTCCCCCCTGACTCCCCAAAGCTTTCTCCAACCTCTTGAGAAACTCCTCCAAGCTAAATCTCATGAGATTCAACTTGCCATTCAACTTGGTAACTCATTGCTCAAACAACAGGCTGAACTCGAAGCCAGAATCTTGGAACTCAAAGCAACCGGTGTACTCCTCACTGCCTCTCAACTCAAGCCTAACCGGCGCGATTGAGATTGGACCACTCTCTTTGGAGATCCAGTCAATCCATCAGCTGCCAACCTACCCCAACCTGAATCCACTGACATCAGTGAAGATGATGCCAACCCAATCAATGAGACCGTCCAGCGTAAGGTTGAGGAACTCGACGCTGCCATGAAACGCTGGCAGGAGCGTAATGCTGAGATTTGGCGTCAAGCTTGTGGTGAAGTAAGTCTTGTTTCTATGAAGAAGATAGACAAACAACCTCTTAGTTTGCCAGGCCCGTCCTTGGTCAGGTGCTCATGGTTCAAATGAGTCAGGTAACTCAACTCTGATCTATGTGCTTCCCTATTCAAAAAAAAAAAAAAAAAACATTGATACTCCCCTATGCTTTCTAGGCCGCTGCTGTGAGCAGGCCATCCACCCCCTCTCAAAGCCCCAACGGCGCGATGCCCATCACACCAGTTGGAAACCAATTACCAGCTGTTCCCACCATCTTCTCTCCCAAACACAAGCTAGTCCCTCCCAACCTTCAATGTCCATCCACCAATCAGTCAGCCACCCGACGTGCTCGAAACGCTCAACACCGTGCCAACAATATTGAATTTGCTACCAAGATTGGCCAAAGTTTACTAGGCAAGGTACGCCGGTTACAATCCCGATTAGCCTCCAGGGAGGATGAGCTATTGGAAGCCAAGGAGGAGCGCGAGGGTCTCTGGGAAAGAAACAAACAATTGATGCAGCAAGCAAAAGATTACAAAGCTATTGTTGGTATGTTGATACCCTCATGATTGTGAATCAATCAAGCGATTGATTGGCAATTGATTGGCAATCGATTGCCCAATCGATTGCAAATCGATTGAGCAATCAATTTGCAATCGATTGGCCAATCATTTGGGCCGATTGATGCAGAGTTTTTGGAGGGTACAGGGAACTGACTTTCCCTTTGTTTTTTCTTTGTTTTTGTTTCTTTTTTTTAGGTTTTCTAGATCTGCCAGGTTTTGATTTTCATTTCTTTTTTAATTTTCTAATCCCACCGTTTGTCGCCAATAATGAGAACGTTGCTGACATTTTTTTTTATTTGTTTGACTGGTCTTTTTGTTTTCCAACCCCTTTTTTGATATCAATTCCTTCACTGCCTACCAAAATCAAAATTTTATACAACCATTCAAATTTCACCTTGATCCTCACCTTGGGTGCAGCAAGTGCCTGGGAGGGAGAAAGATGGAAGGAGATGGTATGAAAAACATAAAGAGAGGTGGCAAGCAGAGGAATCGTAGAAAAAGGATTTTTGATATTGATTCCTTCACTGCCTACTGAACTCAAAATGTTATACAACCATTCAAATTTCACCTTGATCCTCACCTTGGGTGCAGAAAGTGCCTGGGAGGGAGAAAGATGGAAGGAGATGGTATGAAAAACATAAAGAGAGGTGGCAAGCAGAGGAATCATAGAAAAAGGAGGGCTCAAATGAGGGATTTGGAAATTTCTTTGGAAGTGACTGACGACTGGATCAAGGAAAAGTTTGCCTGGTCTAGACAAAAGCTATGCCCTTTGGATCTGTACCCTGCTATCACGGCTGAAAAGAAAAAGAACCCTCAAAAACCCACCCAGGAAGAATTTAAGCAAGCAAAACAGACAATTGGGGCTTTCCACTTCTTCCACCATGGAAAAGTTATTGTTCTCGACCAATCTGATCACCATGCTCTGGTTGCCGTCATTGAATTTGTGCCTTTGGATTGACTATCTGAGCAAGATAAGAAAGATATCAACTTTTTGACAACATTCCTTCACTGTTCAAAAAAATTTGTCAACCCGGTTGGTCCCTCAAGATCTTGGGGTGGAAAAATGTGGGCGATTGGTTGGCGAAAATCAATGAACCCTTTGGAGTTATTTGGATGTTATGTGAAGAAATCATCCATTAGATCTTCTCCTCAAGAGTACGCTGTCCTCAACCTGAAGGCCAACAAAGTATCCCAAATTTTAGGACAAATGTTTTGTAATTTGGCCAAACTTGCCTTTGAATCAAACCGTGATACCATGAAGGACAGCAACATCCCCTCTTTCTCTTCATTGGAATTTGGTTCCAAGCCTACACCTTTTGATTGCTCCCCACACCTCACTTTCACCTTGGATTCTTTTTACAATTCTCCTCATATTGACAAAGGCAACATCTCTGGCTATTTCTTTTTACTTGTGGTCCCAACCAAAAAATCAAATGGTTGACTTATTGAAGATATGCATGAATATCAAGTTTTGGACTGTCAATTTGTTTTTCCTGACCTTGGCTTTGGAATTGATTTCAAGCAAAAAGGTATAGTCAAAATGGTTTGGGCGGCTAACAAGTACAAGCACTGTACCTTTCCAGCTGTGGAAACAGCAACCCATACCAGAATGGCCATGTCACTCCAAATTAATAAAAAAAACTCAGAGCACTTGTAGGGACATGAAAAAGGCCAAATTTACTCTAGAGAAAAAAATATCAATAAAAACAAAAAAGATCTGTATATTGGTGGGGTTAAGAATGCTCTCAAACATTGTTGTAGTAAAAAATAATTTTTTTTTCTTTCAAAGTCCTCACTAGTATTTGAAGGCAATGTGGGAGGCCCCATTGGCTTGAGTTTTTGGCCAATCAAAAATGGATGAGCCTGTTTTTTTACAATGTAAATCAGTCAGGAGCAACCAGACAGAATCAAAAACAATTTAGTTCCTTACTTGAGCAGATGTTGATGGCAATGGTGATCCAGGAATAACATCCTCCTCATTGGGCAAGTTCTCCAGTTGTTCTGCCCCAGGAAGAGAGAAATCAAAAGAAGGAAGTGAGGGGTCCAAGGTTGGGATTGACTGATCAATCAATACCAAAGTAGAAGTGATTGGAGCCTATTGTGTTTGAATATCCTCCTTGTCATCAGATGGGGGCCACTCCAAGGCCAAGGTTTCATCAAGGTCCCCGTTGGTAGGCTGAGAATCCCCAGCCAAGTCCTCGGCATCAACAGAATCGGATTGATGGGCATTGAAAGCAGCTAGGGGGGTGATGTTGGCCTTCTTTCCGAAGATTTCATCCATTTGAAAATAAAAAGGACAAATGGAGTCCAACTTATCAACCACCGAGTTGATTCCTTTGGCTTTGTCCAAGTCGGTGATACCAAAGCCAGTGGAGATAGACATGGAGTGGGCCTTTTTGCACTTGGCTTGATAGTTTTTGAACCGCTCCCTCATCTGTTTGGATGACAGATCCAGAATACCTTTTTTTTTGTTCTTGAGTTCATTGGCCATCAGGAGATAACCATTGACCTTAGAGGATTGAGGTCGGCCAACACGTGTTTCGTTGTTGGATCCAAAGCAGGCATTGTAGTTGGAGGGAATTTTCAGCCAGTTTACCAGGATGATGTGATCAGCTCTCTTGAGCTGACTTGAGCCCTTGGAAGCTGATGGGGGAGGATTGTTTGTTGTGGAGTTCCTTGGAAATGTTCTCTTGGGTGTGTTGGACTTGCGGGGGGAGGTTTGCTGAGGGGCCATTTGAAAGAGTAAGGGCTACGCAAGTGATGAGAGCGATAAAGTGATGAGAGTGGTGAAGTTTTGAGAGCGATAAAGTGGATGAGAGTGATCAAGTGATGAGAGCGGTTAAGTGATGAGAGTGATGAAGTTTTGAGAGCGATGAAGTGGATGAGAGTGATCAAGTGATGAGAGCAATAAAGTGATGAGAGTGGTCAATCAATTTTATGATGAGGGTGGGGGTAAAAAATTTTCCAATGAGGTCGGAGGTAGAAGGAGGTGGGAAGACAGGGGTGTATGAAGCGGACAGGTGGTGGAAGCATTTAAATACTTTATTTGAAAAAACCCACTTATTTCAGGTTAACTTTGACACGTCTGATCTGAAATAAGTGGGTTTTTTTGATTTTTAATGGCGGGTTTGAAATGGCGGATTTGGGTTGAAACCCGCCATTAAAAAATGGCGGGTTTGGTTAACTTTGATACCCCCTATTGTAGGCAGTGGAATTGACAGCAGAAATAGAAGACTGCCTTACAATAGGTATGAAACATTGGAAGTTTGATTCATAAGAGGGAAAAACAACATCATTTTGTAACAACAAGTAGGAGGAACCTTTAAAATCAACCTGCCCATCCATTTGCCGGAATTTTCCTAGTGAAATGATTTTTCCTTGGATGTGCAGGCAGTATAGCATGTTGGAAATTTTAAGCTTTCCATATGGAGTATTGATGATGGAATTGCCAAAAAATTCTACTGGAAATTGGTCTGATGATGAAACTGTGAGATGAATATCTATTGGTTTCAAAGTTGTGAAAAAACTGACATCATTGGTAACACTGTCAGTGGCGCCTGAATATAAAAGCGCAGAATCACAGGTGTCTGGTTGGTGGCCTACAGATGCTACGGTTGCACCTGAAGCACAGTTGAAGACTAGATGGCATTCAGCCAATTTTTTTGAGGTGAGCTTGGGGATTGAATTGTTGCAGGTCACCAAGAGGTGGAAACTTCTGGTGTTGTTGGGGACAGTTGCCTGGAGCTTCCACCTCTTGGTGGTGTTGTTTGGGGACAATTGCTTGGCCAGTGAGCCCAATTGTACCAGTATAGACAATGGCTCCTTCAAGTGAGGTTAGCCTTAGCCCACTGGTTGCCCTTGTTCATGACAGATTCCATGTATTTGAAGGCGGTACAAGTTGGGGCAGAAAGCTGTTTGTATGGGGGATTGGGTTGCTGATTCACATTTGTGGATGCATAACTGAGGAGAGAGATATTTGGTATATCACTGGACACATTTGCGTGTCTAGAAAAATGTTCCAATAAATTGCCAGAAGTTATGGCAATGTTTTGGCTGATTGCCTGCCTTCCATTGAGTGCATTACTAAGGTCTTGGTAGAAGTGTTGAGAGTTGGAGTGAAGAAAAATAGCTAGGGCTGAATCAACCCTAAGACCAACAAGGTGGGTTGCCATTTCTTGTAGTGCCAGCTTGATCTTGTTGTATTTAAAGTTTGTATTTTCACATACTTCAGGGGAGTTCATGAGCTTCAATCACTTGGTCATCACATAAGACCAGGACATTGAGCCAAATTGCTCTTTCATGATGTGAAATGCTTCTCTGCCAGGATTAGATGAAACAAATGGGGATAAGGAAGTGTCAAAGGCATACTCAACAATGATGCAAGCAATTTGCACCCTATCTTTGTCCTTGTCAATGTCAGTCAAACCAAAATATTCAGGTTTTTGAAAAAGGAATTGGATCTTTAAGCGCAAAGCCTCAGCCCACTCTGGGAAGTTGGTGCTATCAGCTTTTAGATTTGGCCTCAGACCATGCCCAACTTTCTTGTAATGTATCTGAGATTAAGCCAAAGCATCAGTGCCAAACAAAGATGCAATTGTGGGTTGCATCTTGATGGCTGCCAGTATCATGGCAAGATTTCTGGCCAAGAGTCCTGTCTGGCTGATTGGTGCTCCCTTAGGAGGCTCATTGCCAGGGGTTCATCTCCAGATTTTGTAGGCTCCAACATGTTTGGAGTAACCTTAGTATGACAACAAAATGGTTGTCCAAATTGTGTGGTTGAGGGCGCAAGATCCAGAATCTGAAAGTTTGAAAGCATTACGCAGATTTTTAAAAAAATGGCTAGTTGTTTGTGATATACCTTGGGGTGCACACGCTAAGAATTCACTTACCTTGAGATGAATGAGGTAGGTAAGTATTTCCAGAAGCCAGTTTTCCAACTTGATGGCAAGTCAAAGACAAACCAAGATGATTGAAAATAGCAAGGAAAGCTAGTAGTAAGGTGGTCATCCAAGTCAATTGTTAGTTGAAGACAATTGGAACAAAGAATATGAGGGTTGTCACTGGGTTGGGATGACCACAGATGCAAAGAAGAATGTAGATGTTAACAGATGATGCTTTTTTGTCCATCTGCAAGAGAGGAGGACAGTAGGATGATACAGTCAAGTGGCCATTTTGAGGGGATTATTGCAAGTTTTGCACAGGCTCATAACCTTTAGAAATCAAGAAGGTTAGAAAATTAGGATTTTATTGCCCCAGGAGTAAAAACTATGTCAATCATGGTTGGGGCATTTATACCAAATATTTATGGGATGGTATTGTTATGTAAATACATATTCTAGAATATTTGATTTAAATCTTTATGTTGATGAATATGCATATCCAATATTTATAACAGATCAGTGTGTTAGAGATACTAACCTGCACCCTATTGTGGTAGGTAATTAGTACCAAATCAGGCACCTATAGTTAGCCCTATCCAGGTTCAAGTCCTGGCCAGGGCATTCCCATCTTTTAACACAGCTTTCATACCAATCAAAGCTTGCAGGCTTGATTGTGAGGGGGAGGGATTTCTTGGAGAGGTGATCAAGTGCAGATGGAGTGGGAATGAGAGGAAAAACAAGAGAAGAAGACAGAAAAAAGAGAACACAACAATAATAAGGAGGTTGATTAGAATTTGGTGGTTTTTAGTGTTTCATGGAAGATGCAACACCTGTAAAGATGGGAAAAAGGGTTAACCCACTGCTAGCCTATCTTAGTCAGCATGTGTACTTGTAATCCTTTAAACTAAGGTTTATTTTTTATCATTTGATTTCACATATATCCTCTCCTCAGTATTGTCTACCCCAGTATAATAATGTGACACCAAAAGCACACTAACCATCAAGTGCAGTCCACTTACTACTTTTGGAATTAACTCAAGGGACCATCTTTTTCCAGAAAATCATTCATTCCTTGAAATAACACTTGATCTTTGCAATATCATCTACAACTAGTACATCTTGACTCTGAGCTTGGGCTTACACCCTTGCACTCCTCTTTCTGGTCAGATAGGGGCTTCAAACCTGGCTCCTCCTCCAATCCATTTCTGGTCACCATCAAACAATCAGTTAGCACCTTGTATAGCCAATAATCTATTAACTAATTGCCTGAAAAAACAAGCCCTATCATTCTCAGGAATATTATTCATTAAATATTAAATTAAACTAATCATCCAGTTGTATTACCATTCCATTTTTTCCTTGCTGTTGCATTTTTTCATTCCTTGCTTTTCTGCTTGTACCTCAATGAAATCATTTCATTTAGTATTGGATTTTGTTAAATTAAATGAAGGATTTCTATTCCTAACTAGAGAGGAAATATATCAAGTTTCATGTATCCAAACTCATCATAATTTAGATTTCCTTAGAAGGAAATTCTTTTCACCAGAATATTGTTTCCTCAGTTAGTTAATTTTGCACATTCTTGAACTCTGGCTAGGACTCAGTATTTAAATAAAGATTTGCCTGAGTTTCCTTATAAAAAAAAATTACTTTTGAAACTTGCAATTGACTTTGAATATCTACTCTGAACTTTGAAAGATAGCTTTACTAAATTTGAGATTTCCGGTAGTATTCAAAATTCTCATTTCCACCACATCCACCTAATTTTTTCTGCTCTTAGAATTTGGGAATTCAACTTATTTGGAAATCCCCAAAAAGTTCAAAGTGGGGAGTAAAATTCTTTCAGGGATTTAACCTCTATTTCTATACTGGCTGTGGTTAAACCTGCAAAAATTAAGACAAAAACCAATAATTAAATCAGTTAATGACTTATTAAAACAGTAATACTGTTACAGAAAAACAAAACTCAAACAATACTGGAGTATTGTGAGTAAAAGGCCACACCTTGATCTCTTTCAAGAGATGAGGGACCTGGCGCTTATTGAATAAAGTCAAAAGGAGCCTTGCTTACAAAGTAAACTAACACCCTTTAAGGTAACAATAAATGTTACAACTCCAAAGGACTTCCCACACAAACTTGGAGTTGAGTAATTGATTAGTTTTTGATTTTAATACTAAAGTTTAAGGCACCAGTCAATCTTTTTCTTGAGATTAAGTTTAATGGGCTTGTTAACTCTTGCTGTATTCTTGGATCAATAATATATAATAAATAACTGGGGAAGGGGCTATAGGGTTAAGAACCTCCTCTTTTAAGGTAACTGGAGCCCTCAGGGGACTTAAGGGATCATCAGGGGAGTGCTAGGCTCCCCCTAGGTTTGTCCCCAAGGGCTCAAAACCCCATTACATCATACACAATGAGAAATAGGGTACTAGTACTCATTGGGGAGTATTTTCAATGTAAAAGGTTCTAATTACATACCCCAAAGGTTAGTTGAATTATTCTAGGACTTAAAATCAGTCAAAAGGACGGTTTATCAGTCCTAGAACACCCCAGAATGATTAAAAACCTATAAATTGATAGCATTGGCATTTACTTATATCTTAATTCCTAGTACCTTGGCAGATATTATACATATAAGGTATGTATATTCTTGGCAATGATATTACAAGGTTTATAATTTACAACTAAGATCAGGGACCTCTGAGTGGAAGATCTCAAGGCCCAGAAGATTATATTAAAGTATATTTGCATCCCAAATGGGGGGAAGATTAAAATTATGAAATTTGTTTATACAGAGTAGAGAGTATGGCTTAAAGTAATTAATATAACTTGTCTCCAAAGGAATGGAACATATTGGGAAGTTCTATATGAATGTTTGGTACGCATCTGATTCCTCATAAATTAATTTAAAGTAATATTGGATCTCCATCTTGATGACATATATTATCAAGGTTTTAATTCCATAATCAAGACTCATAAAGGCATACTTACAAAATATTATAAAATATTATCAAAATTTATTATATAATTCTAAATCTCTTGATAATTATTCATTCTTGGCTCTATGGTGGGTTGAAACAGCGACCTTGGTGTCAGGTGATGGAAGATAAGGCCAGTACTTAACCACTATACCAACAAGGGATATGAGTTGAGCAGACATTTGGAGAACTCTTTTTTTCTTGTGGCTGACAAATTCAAACAACCTGTTTATGAAGGAAGGTAGCAGGGAATCAGTTTTAATTTCAAATTCTAGGAATTTGAAGTCAATTATTCAATGGAAAAAGTCTGCTTTACTGTTTCATTTCAAAAAAGGGTTACTGGCATGCCTAACCAAGCAGCTCACTGTTTTAGGAAGCAAGCTTATAACACTTCAGCAGCAAATCAATTGGATGATAAAGCTTGATGATGGATATCAAAATAAGAAACATTTTTGAAAAAAAAATCATGCACCATTGGCATCAAATTTAAAAACTGATGATTTTTAAAAGTAATACTTGAACAACAAAAAGAAAAAAATACATAATTTGAAATAAAACACCAGCTCCAACAAGGGCAAGGCTCTGCTCAAAAATACAAGTTTGCAGGAAAAATAAGCTTGTTTTCTCAATAATGAATAATGAGCAGGGAGAGAGGAGAAATTTTTATTTATATATTGCAGAGTAAAAAATTATTTTAGTAATCTCTCTAGATGGTTAGTGCAGGAAGTGGCTAAATTGTCAAAGAAATAGCTTTTATTTGTATTTAAACTTGAAAAGAAAACCAAACATTATCTAAATATTTATGACTCAATCTTTTAACCTGCAGGAAAAGTCCACCGCAAGTTTGAAATTTGTTCTTTTTGATTCTGAAAAGGCACCTTACACAGTACTCCTTTTTTTGGGTTCTAATGTTTTTATTACAATTCTATCATTATCTCTTTCCAAAAATATTACAAATTCTGAGATAGGAAAATTTCCCATCTTTTTATTAAGTAGTGCATCAGTGCCATCTCATTGGGTCATCCATAAGGCAAAATGGACTTTTAAATTTTTTGGTTTTCCAGATTTGAATGGGATTTAATTGTATTGGAAATACCTGGCATGGAAAAAACCAAAATAGGACAATACTTTCTGTTACATTGGGACCCTGATATTAATTTTAAAGAGAGATTAATTAAAATTCAGAACTTGAGTTCCCAGAATTATCCTTATTCCATCAAACAGGAGTTCAAAATTTTGATTTATTGCTTACTTACCCTACTTACCTCTTCCTTGCTTCTTCAAAGAGAAGCAGGAACCTAATGAGATTTATATTTGAATCTACTTGATCATTTCCAATCAATCAAAGAACTCAAACCCTGTGCTCAAAGATGATGAAAAAAATCAAGATATAGAAATAATTTGAGATTCTTTAATTCCCATTTATCATGATTATGCTGAAGTTTCTCAGCTTTCAAAGCCAATAAACTGCCTCAATTATATTCCTATGATAATAATACTGAACTTAATTTTCCACAGTAAGCCCCAGGTCTTTTTTAGTCTCTCCAAAATCAGGAATCAACAGCACTTCAAGAATAAATTGTGAGAAATTTATTGAAAGGATTTATTCAAACAAGAAATTTGAACACTGGTTCTCCAGGAATTTTTGTTCCAAAGAAAGGTGGAAGCCTTTTTCTCTGCAATTATTGTTTGAAACCAAATGAGGCTACCTGAAAAAATGTCTACTCAGTACCCCCTTTGTATTATCTCCTCAAATCCTTTTGTTGAGCCACTGATATCTTGAAGTTAGACCCAAAGCCTTTAAATCATGTCAAATAGTGAATTTTCATGAATTTTTGACTGCCATGCAAAACAAATTTGGCATTTATTAATGTAGTTTTATTCCTTCTGTATTCCTTAATTCTGCTTCCAATTTTCAAAATTTTTCTAATGAAATTTTTCCACATGTTTTAGAGAAGTACCTTGTGGTGTTTTGTGAGAATAGACTAGTCTACTCAAATAACCTTGAAGATCAAACTGATTTTTTTCTTTTAAGTGTTGGAAAAACCTCGAAAAAAAAACTTTCTTCTTAACTTTATAATTGAAATTTTAATCCAAGCACTCCCAAATCCCTTTTTGTAGTAATTTTGAAAGAAGTTATTGCCATGGATGCATCAAGATTCAAATGTATCTTGGACTGGCCTGCACCAAATCCTGTTAAAACTTTACAAATATTGCGTGGTTTGAGTAATATCTATTGGAACTTAATTCGTAATTTTTTAAAGAAAATTTCTAATTTAAATAATCTCCTTCAGAAATACATTCCTTATTACCTTAAAAAGCAAGCTTATTTGGAGTTCAGATCTCAAAAAAAAATTTTAAAATGGAAACTATCCTCTCTTAATTTGAAAATCTATGAGGTTCAACTATTTTTAAAACAGACACAAGAAACTATGATATTTCTAGTTTCATCCTACATTTTTCCCAAGTTTACAGTATTTTTCATCCTTTAGCTTTTGAATATTGGGAGTTGCATTTTTCAGAAATGAATTACAAGATTCAAGATAAGGAAATTCTTGTACTTGTATATTTCTTGAAGAAATGGTGTTCATACCTCTTTCAAGCTCCAAAACATTGGGTTATTGTTTATCATCAAAACAGGATACTCCCCTCTACTCAGTATTATCTACCCCAGTCTATAAGTATAAAACCAAAATCATGTTACAATAAAATCCAATCTCTTCTACTTGTGAATTTCAAGAGAACTTTGATCTTGGTTTACTCAGTCAGCACTTGAATTTTCTCTTGCAGTTTTCAGTATGGGGGGGGCAGTAATTCTTCACACTAATGGTCAAAATGAGAAAAACGCAGGAAATTTTGTTGGTTTTGAAAAATAATCTGAAAAGGAATGAATTTGTTAAACTCAAAAATTTTTGGATAAAAATAAATATGGTAGAGATCTACCATTTCTAACCATGTATTTTAAATATTGAGGAAAATCTTCCTCAAAAATTAAAAAAAGATTATGCTCAGAACTTTTTCTATTTTATCTCAGGAATTTTCAAAATATGATACTCAATTTTATTTGGATTTTTTTTATGTTTGAGGTTTCAAATCATTTATCAGATAAAGATGATTTATTCACTAAAGTATCTAATTTAATTTGAAATTTCAAATTAGTTTTCAAGCAATCAGATGAGACACACCTCAAAACCAACAAAACAAAAACTTTTCACAATATTCTGGAAGCTCTAAAAAAGGGAAAAATTCATATTAAATCAAACTTCAGAACTCAAATGGCATCAGGAATATTTTCTGCTTGACTTTTATGAGTTCTCTGATACCCATCTTGATTATTTAATCAAAATATCATCAAAAACACAAAAAAATAATTTAATTTGCTTTTCCCATGAATGGAAAAAGTAAATTTGACTAGTTTTTTTTGTGGCACTATTCTGGTTATTCCCTAAAATTAGATATATTACAAAAAAACTAACTTCAAAAGCATGGCTTCATATTTTCTCTCCCTGGGAAATCTATTTTGGAGGATTTTGTACCTTTCTGTATTATTTTAAAAAAATTATATCTGCATTATTTGACTCATAAATCAAATTCCATGTCAAAGAAAAGATTCTAAAAGATATTTTCATACAATTTAAGGTAAATGGGTGGTTTTTTTGGACTGGAATATTTTGCCTTGGAAATTTGGCTCAAAATGAAACTGATGATTTTGGCCAAGGGTTGTGATAAATTAAAAACCCTACACAACTCGGAATAGGTTATGTGGCATGGTTCACAACCCATCCAAGTCTTGTAAAGCTTCCCACAACCCACAGAGTTGGGAAAGGCTGCACACAACTTGGATGGGTTTTGAGACGTGCCCCAGAGCCCTTTGGATTTTTTGCCTTCCATTCACAAAGTGTTCACAACTCCAGGGTTTTGAGCAAAAAAAAAAAACTTTAAAATCAAGATAAACTCAAATAAAAAGGGCAGTGTTAAATTTGATTCCCAGCACAACCCTTACACAAAACAAATTGGGTTGTGGTGCACATTTTCCGGCTCATCTGAGCCATGAATGGTGGTTTTCAACCTGCAGAGTCATGAATGGCCCTTCAAAAATTGACATGGGTTTTGAAAGGCTGCTTGCAACCCATCTGAGTTGTGAACAGCTGCTTGCAACTCTGGGTTTGTAAGCATTGTGAGCAAAAAAAAAATTAAAATTAAAAAATTAAAAAAAAATAAAAATAATTGAAATGAATAAAAATAAATAAAAAATTGAACAAAAAAAGAAAAAGAAAAAAGAAACAACAAAAAAAGTTAAAAAAACATTGAAAAAAAAACAATCAAAAATTGAAATTTCAAAAAAAGTAAAATAAAATAAGATGAAAATTTCATAACTCCAGGTCAATGAATGCATAATCATAGCCTTATGAAAAAATAAAAAATAAAAAATAAAAAATCTAAAAAATTGAAAAATGGTGCCCCAAAAAAATGGAAAGATAAAAATGGATAAATAAAAATTAAAAGTAAAAATTTACATACCATTAATTATAAGAAAGGAAATTTTTTTGAATGGTTGAAAACTCTAAATTCCTATTGCAAAATGCTCTTTCAATTTAATGTTAAATTTGAAACCCCCCAACCCTTTCACAACCCAAAATGAGTTGTTTGGCGCGTTTTGCGGCCCATTCAAGTTTCAAACAGCCATTTGAAGCCCATTTGAGTTGCAAAAGGCCATTTGAAACTCAGGTGGGTTGTGAATGGCAGTTTGGGAAACCGCGCCACAAAACCCTTTTTGGTTTTCAAACGGCAAAAAAACAAAAACAAAAAATAAAATAAAAATTTTCAGATTTGATTTATTTCATTTTATTTATTTATATCTTTTATATATTAGGGCCCATCAAATTTACAAAACCCACCATTTTTTTCCTGCCAAACCTGCCATTAAAAATGGAAGGTTTCTGAAATATAGATACTCTTCAACTGGTTTATTTCAAAATGGTGGGTTTCAGAACAATGGTGGTTTTCAAATATGAAATATGCCATTTTCATCACAACCAAGCACCTTCATAATAATCTCATCCTAGCACATCAAACCATCCTCTCCATCCTCCTCCTCTACACTATGGAAATCAATAGGGGCGGCTTTTCCAAAAGCTCTTCCCATTCATCCCTCATGGTTCCCATCATCATTCCTTCTCTCCCCTTGGGCAGAATGATGACCTCTCCAGATCATCAGTCATGATACTGCCCCTCATTACTATTGGTCATCAATATTACTGTCCTCTTTCTTCACCCTTCACCCTCATCCTTTCTTGGCCTCAATCCTCCCAATTGGATCCTTGCTCTCACCATTGATCCTACCCTATTGAGATCAACTGGAGCATTGCACCATCTTGGTCAAAAAGTGTCAGGTACTCAAAATTGAGGCAATCATCTGAGGTTATCTCACCAGTAAACATTTTTGATATTGTGACAATCAACCCTCAATGATACCAATTGATTGAATCCATTCTCCATCTCTCTCTCTAAAGAAATTCAAGTTCATTCTAAACTCAAAACACTCCACACTCTGACACGCCTTCACTCTATAAAAGCCAGGTGTAAATAATCTCAAGCTGACAGGCCATTCAGGCCAGGAACATGTAGATAACCAATGCTCAGGTAGAAAGAATGGCTTAATCCTGCTTCTAACCAATCACCAATCTTTCTGTGCCATATAAAAGGCAGTGAGTTCCTCTCATCATGATCAATACCACAATCCATTCTGATCACCAATCTTATCATTGATCCCAATCACTAAGATCCTCACATCCTCCTCATCTGATCTCTGAGTTGTATCCAAACTGTCTAAGTAACACTGCTTCTGACACTGCAAACTCCCATTTAATTTCTCTTCCTCACAAGCCAATCTTAAACATCATCACCACCAGAAGTTTTAGAGGGGGAAAGGTATGGGTGAGCTATAAACAAGCTTGATGAAGAAACTGGTTTGTAAGGCCATATAGAATATCCTATGATTCTTGGATCCTTGGAATTGTTTTTCCTTTTACATGATGGCTTCCTAAAACTTTTAAAAACTAGCCTATTCATTATACTGGCCCTTGACATAAATGCAGATCATGAGAAATTCCTCTTGTTTTGTTTTCATGGATGTTATGGGAGCTTTGATGTATTGAGTTATCCTATTGTGGAACTATTTTGTTCCATCTTTTTCCTAGAATAGACCATGATTTCGGAGCCATATGGCAAGAATAAATTGAAGTAAATTCCAAACTGATAGATATTGAAATCCGGGAGTTATAAACAACTTGCATCCAAAATTTAACAAGGAAAAGGAGAAAATATTTTTGTAAAAAGATATGACAGTTTGAACAAGCGGAAAACAGTAGGTGAAAGAAAAAGAAACAAGAAGAAAGAGATGAATATGAATTTTACAAAAGAAAAGAGAATAGAAACTGTGAGGATGAGTGGAAGGAAAAAGAAAAATAATAGAAACTGAGAAGATGAGTGGTGAAGAGATAGAGCGGTGTGAGCTGCCAAATTGATGATTTGATTCTGAGGGAGAAGCTTGATTGGGAAAATTTTTGATTACCTTGATAGTTAGTTGATTGATCTAATTAAAACAGAGGGCCCCCAAAGGGTGGTTTGGTGCTGTATGGCCTACATCCCAACCACATTTGGGCTGTGTGGGGCTCTACATGGCTCAAATGTAATTGTGTAGTCATGCCAAAAAACTCAAATGAGTCATGTACCTGATTCATTTGAGTTGTTGATTTAATTTTGCCCTTTTTTATTTATTTCATTTTGTTTTATTAATTTATATTTTTTTTGTATTTATATTTTTAATTCAAATGATTAATTTATTTTTTATTTATTTATTTCTGAAAAGGAAATGCAACAAGATTGAAATGCATTGACACTGAAACTGAGACCTAATGGAGTTCAACACAAAAGTGAGACAAAAGCAGTGAGAAAAGGAAGAATTGATAGAAAAAATGAAACCAACAAGACTTCAAAGGGTCACAAGCGGGTGGCAATGATTTTTTCCTAATTCTGGAGGATGAATTTTATCATGAGTGGTCAATAAGATTGTGGTTGAAGATTGGTTGATTGGCGGGTTCTGAGCTGTGGTCAAGGCAGATCAGTAGGAAGGATTGGGTAAGTCCAGTCAATTACAATCTCACAAGGCAGTTGACCAAATGTTTGGGATGAGAGGATGAGGAGGAGTTGAATTTCAGGCAGGCTTTTGATTGGATGATAGAGTTTTGAGTTGGGATTGAATTTGGAAAGAATAGTTGAATGAAGGAGAGGCAAAGTGAGATGAAGTAAACAATGAGAAGAGATAGATTAATGTTGAGAATAGAAAACAGGAGGTGAGACATTATGAGGTGAGATGAAGAGGAGGGAGAGAGAAATAATTGGTTAACCCCCCCGCAAGTCTCCTGTCTATCTTATGCAGCTTCCCGCATCATGCAGAGGTATTCCTCATTGCACTGTGGTGTCTCCCCTATGAGGTAATCCAACACGCCCCATGCCTGGTGAGATGAAGAAATAAGAGGTCAAGTTTAAGAGGCAGGTGTAGTTGAGACAGTGTTAAGAAGAGCGGTTTGAGAAGATGGATTGGAGTAAGCAGAGACTAGTCAGACTGGAACTTTTGGTAAGGGCATTGGCAGGCATTTCCTCTGATTTGATAAGTTTGACATTGAGGTTGCCGGATTTGAGCTCTTCCCTCATTCCCTTTCTCTTGACGTCTAGGTGTTGTGTTTTGAATTCAAACCAAATCTTTTTGACTTGTTGTTGTGGCCGCTGTTGTCAGTGAATATTTTAATTTCATAGGAGCCTATGGAGAAAATTTTGCAAGCCAGAGCCCTGATCCATGTGGCCTTGTGAAAGGCATTGACCAGCGCGTTGAGTTTGGCGTTGGTGGAGGAGTAGGAAATATTCTTTTGTTTGCAGCTATTCCAAAACACAATACACCCATGGACAGCGCACAAATACCCCGTCTGAGACCTTCTGGTGTTGGGATTGTCGGCCCAGGAGGCATCTGAGTATGCAGTGGCGAGTGAGTTGGCATCATTTATCTGAAGGCGCATTTTGAGGCTGGAGGTCCCCTTGAGATACTTCCAGACCTTCTTGAGCTCATTCCAGTGTGGTAGACTGGGCTTGAGGTTGAATCTGGCAAGACTTGAAACAGAAAAACTAATTTAAGATTGAGTGTAGCAGGCTGTGTGGTTCAACAGACCAATAGACAACTGGTAGTTGATGTTGAGGGATTTGAATTGATTGAATTCCTTTTCAGAGGCCGGTTTGAGCTGCAGGTTCTGGGTGAGAGGACTTGTGCAGGTGCGAGTGTCCTCCAGGCCAAGCTCTTTGAGACCCCATTCAATGTTGTTGGGTTGGCTGAGCATAATGTGATTGGTATGAAACTCTATTTTCATTCCCAGGATAGTATCAGGATCCTTCAAGGTGGAACCAGCAAATCTGGAAAGAAACTTATTTTCAAAGTCTTGAGCGCCTCCAACCAGAATCAAGTCATTGAAATGAAAGAAGAGTTGTTATTTTCCGTTGTTGGATAAATAGAGACAGGGATTTCACGCTGAATCAATGAAGCAAACCTCCTTGATCCAATTTGTCAGAGTCTCATGCCAGTTCTTTGGGGCCTTTTCAAGGCCGTAGAGGGGATTCCTGGGTTTGAGAAAGTGAGAGGACAGTTTTGAGCCCTTTGGGGTTTTGATGAAGACTTCCTCATTGATAGGTGAATGGAGAAATGCACTTTTAAGGTCAAACTGTTGTATCTTTTGTTTTGATTCCAAGGCATAAAGTAGAAGCAGCCTAAGTGTTGATGGCTTGCCTGTAGGTGCAAACGTCTCAAAATAGTCTAGGCCCTTGATTTGACTGAATCCCTGGACACACAGTCAGGCCTTATATCTGAAGGGGTCACCATGGCAATTTTGCTTGATTTTGAAGGTCCATGTGGTCCTGAGGATATTGTGTGGCCTTGGACCATTGTACTCTTCCCAGACTTTGAGATCCTCCATTGACCCTTGCTCTTGATCCATGGCTTCTGTCCATCAAAGGTGATCTTTGCAGGAGAGGGCGTCTTCATACAAATTTGGATTGTAATAATGGTAGAATCCATACCATTGGGGTGGCTTGATCCTGGACCTATCCCGCAGCGTCTAGCTAGGAGGACCAACTTTTTGGCTTTCATTGCAAGTTGTAGTTTGGTTGGGGGCAGGTTGAGTTTTGGAGATTGTGCTGGACAAGGGTTGAGGTGCATTTGTGTCAGTTTCCTTGAAGGAAGAATTGGATGATGAATTTTTGTCCCTGGTTGAGCTGATGGAGACCTCTGATTTGGGAGATTTGCTTTGATAGTTGGTCCAGGCAGTTTGGGTAGTGTTAGGTAAGTTTTCCTGAGTGTTGCAATCAGGGGATGAGTCTTTGGCAGTGTCTGAGGAAGGTATATTGTTTTCAATGGTGAAGGCGGGCTTGTGCGGTCAAGGCATCTGAAGGAATTTAACATATTTTGAGGAAATGATTGAGCCTTTTTTAGTCAGAACGCAATAAGAGTGAAAAAGGGGGTTGAAGCCTAAAAAGGTTCCCTCCTTGCCTTTGGACGTGAATTTTGTTCCTCTCTCCCTCCTATTAAGGAGAAAGACGCAGGGAGTCCCAAGGGGGCAAAGATATGAGCTGGGTAACTGAAAATTGTGCATTTTGTGCCAAGGGGTTTCAGATTTGTTGTTGGCAGGTATGTGGTTCAGCATGAGGCAAAATCCTTTAACAATCTCATGCCAGGTAGACATGGGGAGCCTACTATCCTTCAGGGTAGCTCTGGCTGACTCTATTATTGTTTGATTTGCACGCTCAGTTCTCCTGTTGTGTTCAGGATGATGAGGTTCTGAAATGATCTGAGTGATTTGGCCTTCTTTGAGGTATGAGGTAAACTTAGAGTTAAAAAATTTGGTGCCACCATCCAAGCAGACTTCCAGAGGGTAGCAGCACCTTTGTTTATGTTCTTTTTTCAGGAGGTCAATCAGAGTGTCAGCTGTCTCATCCTTGGAGGTTGAAGGGAAGGTAGCCAAGTATCTGCTGGAATTGTCCACAAGGGTGAGGATATACCAATGGCCAAGCTTGGAGAGTGGTCAAATAGGACCCATCAAATCAAGGTGAATTTGTTTTAGAACCTTGTGGGATCTTGTGGAAGATTGACTGAAGGATGATTTGGTGATCTTGCTCATTACGCAGTCCAGAAACTGAAATTTTTCCTTGACATCCCCAGGGATGTTTTGTATGAGTGGTAACAATCTGGAGAGGGACGTGTGACCAAACTTCCAATGTATTTCTAGAAGCTCTTCTCTTGGAAATACTGAGAGAGTTTATAGGTGGGAGCCTAGTATTTTTTTGGGCTTGTGAGATGGCGTTTGTAGTGTATAGAGATTGTGAGTTATGGTCCCGTGAAGTATTGGTCAGCTGCTGTGGGAGATGGTGAATTGATCATTTTGTGAAAAGATTGAGCATCCCTTTGCTTTGAGTGCGCCTGCGCTGATTATGTTGATGGTGACATCAGGAAGGTAGAAGGCATCCATCAGCTTGAGGGTGACGTCTTTCCAGTGTAACACAGCAACTCCTTTCCCTTTGATGGGTAGACTGGCACCTTCTTTTCTGGTCTTGATGGCATCACCAATGTAAGGTTCCATTTTGACAAAGAAGCAACTGTCATTGATCATGTGAACAGACGCTGTGGTTCCCCATCCTGGACACCCTGGCCAGTGCGGAGACTATAATTTTTTTATGACTTTTCCTTATCATCATTCATAGGCATCATTATCAAAAAAAAATCTTTGATCTGGAATAGGCTTCCATTTGGTTCCCAGCTTCCCAACTGCTCATTCTCTCAAACCACATGCAAAGTGGTGACAATTTTGAATAATCGTCACCCGCGCGATCCACTTGTCGCCACCAAAACTGACTCGCGACAACCGTGCAACACCTCGCGCGTCAAAAACTGCTTAGGTTCCCAGCTGAACCGTCAGCTTACCTGACAATTCACCCCTGCAACGGACCATTTGCTTTCCCTTTGTCCTGTGCATCCACTGCGAATCAAAGTCCTTTGCATCCATCATCCAACCAACGACCTTTTACATCCACTGTTTCCTTATTTCCTCTGTCAACCATTCCCCCACAAATTTTCGCCAACAAACTCTTTTTTTGCTCTTTGAAACTTTACCAGAAGCTCTCTAAGCACCATGAATCCAGAAAACGCCACTAGCCAACCAGCCGAGCAACCTATGTTCACCCCTAGTCAAGTAAAAGAAATGATTGAGTCTGCTGTCTCCCAGCAAGTTGATCAATTTCAAGAAACCTTTCAAGCCCTCAAGGAAGAAATCAACAATCTCAAGATTTGTGAAAGTCAGCCAGCTGCCCCTTTGAATGCCTCCACCACAACCAGTAGTGTACATATGAAATCAAGCCACAAAGAGACCAAGAAGCTCAAGACTGTCCAAACAAAGTCTTCAAAATCAAGCAACACCAATCCAAAAAGTACTAATACTCCTAAGCCTCCAGTCAACAAGCGTGCCAAACTAGTCATTCAAAGCACCAAAAAGAAACCTTTCTGTCGTGCACAATCTGAACCTGCACTGGGACTTTCAACCAAGTCTACCTCAAATCCCATTAAAAAAAAGGTTGAAATCAAGTCAACTCCCCCTAGTATCAAGAAGAGACCAAATCAAATGATCACTGAGGATTTCCCACCGGACTTCAAGTCAACCAAGGTAAAATCTGCCTCTACATTATGGATTCATCATACTGAAATCAGCATTTCATTTTAGGAATGCTTGTATGCCCACATTTGATTGCTCTGGGGATTACTTGAAACTACTTCTGTTCCACCTTCCGCCAACCCCAAGTACATCCAAGCATTTTATTCTAATTTCTCTAGTATCGCCAAATTTGAGAGGTTTTCCAAAGACTCCAACGCTGCCCAACTTATTGCAGAGAACAATGTTCTTACTTTGAGGGGTGCCCGTGCTGGAAAGATCAAGGTAGGAAGAAACCTCATCCACATTGAGGAAGGCTATATAGCATATATTCATGGCTACCTTGCAAAAGTTGGCCTTCGATGCTGGGGGCCAAATCTTGAAGAAAATGTTGAGAGCTTATTCAATGCAGCCTGTCGCATTGCTGCCGTCAACCTCTTCCAACAAATTGGGGCTTCAGGAGGCTATGACTTCATGAACTTTAACCACAAATACCAGAACAACTCAACTCTGATCATGCGGGCTTACAATCATTACGTGCATCATGTAATTGCTCAGAAGTTTGTCGCTGAGAAAAAAGTGGCTGGAAAGTACCAAGAACAAACAGAAACTAAGAATGCTTCCAAGAATCGCAGTCGTGTGAGTAACTTCTATTTCAATTGTTGATTTATTGTTCTAACTTTTTAAAAATTTGATCCAGTTACGCAATGCTTGACTCCAGTTTGCTTCTGACAATCGTTATCCAGAACGATATCGGATGATTCTTGCCGATGCCGCTGCTCACAGCAATGACGAGTGGGATGCTGAACAAAATTTTTTTGCAATCAAAACACTAACCTATTGATCCAATACTGCCAACATCTTTTTTCGTAGATTGGATGAAGAGATGAAGAAATTGGCCAAAGTTATTGGGAAGCCCTCAAAGATGCAAGTTAGGAACGTCCCAAGAGTTCCGGTTCCTTCAAAGTTCACCAAAATGCCCAAGGGATTGCCCCTTGATTTCTATAACCGCAAGTGGATGAAACATTTGCCAATACACCAACAACGTAACATTCCAAACGTGGGCCAAGTTGCATTCCTGAAAGATCCAAGTAGGTCCCTCTTACCCCAAAACCATCCTCACTTTGATAAAGAGGAGAAACTCTCCGACCAACAGTTCAACAAACTCCACTTGGAAGCAATGCTTGATACCTATGGTTTAAAAAAAATAATTGAAGAGGAAGATGAGGATGATGACAAGGATGAAGATGAAGATCAAGACAATGTTGAAGGTGGAGTCATTGATTTAGAGGGTGACAGCCCCGTGGACTCTGAAACCTATCTCTCCAATGCTGACTGGGGAAATGTTTATAAAGATGAGGATGACTCCGATTATGAAGAGGAGGAGGAGGAGGAGGATGAGAATGAGGACAAGGATGAACAGGATGGCCAGGATGATGAAGAGTATGATGAGGAAGATGATGAAGATGGCAACGGGTCTGTTGCTGATATGGTTGAGTGAGATGCAGCTTGTAACATCCAGGCAAGAGCCGGTAGATGATTCCAAGGATGATACCTTTGCATTCTTGAAAGATTTGTTTCCCCTTTATGCTAGGCCCAATATTGGAATAGCCTGTTTCCGCTGATTTTCAATGAAATACAGTAGTTTGTGTGACCTTTCCTGATGCGCTCATGTTAAGTAAGCTTGTTAATCAAGCATATCAATTGAAAGTGCAAAAATCAATCTTGATTGCATGGTTCACCACTCGCCATCTAGACTTGGCATTTTTTTACTTGCCAAAGTGAATCTTGAGGTAAAGTGGCACAACGGAGATATTGGTCTTTGAGAAGCACCATGTTGCTTGGGGCTGAAAGTTTCAAAAGGGCCATTCCTCAGTTTTTTCTTGCTCAAAGGTGGGGTGTCCAAATGAATGGAATGAGAGGCTCACAATAAACAATTGCCTTAGATTTGCAAGGGAACAAGGATAGCTGGGAAATGCAATAGGTAACAAGAAGGGATGGAATTCAGGGTTTGTGGTTGATAGATAGAAACGGGTGACAAGATTGGTTGCAATTACATAGCTCAGAAATCCAAGAAAGGCAGTCAAGTGTTGCAGTTTGGCAGAAGCGGAGGGGGGGGAAGATAAGAGGGAAGGCAGTGAGGGCATACAGAAATCAAGAGATTGGAGCCGTTCATGGAGGTAGGTTAATAGGCAAAATGCTCAGATGGTTAATTGGGGTGAGAATAATACCACCAGAGGGAAGGTCATAGGTTCCAGCGGGCAGGTAGCGGTATGCAGCCAGATCATCAACACAATCAGGTGGTATGAATTGCATTTGACCCAATTGCACACTACCCACCACTGTTTTCATTTTACAAAGCCATAATCAAAATATTTCACATCCCCTTTTGGAATCTTTACAGAACTTGTTTTTAACCTCTTGAACATTGAGTACCACCCGGCACCCATCCAATGGGTGCTCATATTCAATAATGTCCTTGACCAGCCCATAACCAAATTTGCCGTTCACTTCAAACCGGATGCAGTTGTTTTGTTCCAGTACTGAGACTTTGAGTTTTCCCAAGAAATTGTAAGTCTGAAGTATTTTTACTTTACCGCGCAATATTGCAGAACCAGGAGGGTGGGGCAGGTCATGATAGCTTTGGATAGTTGGATTCTCCTCTTGTATGTTCTCCAATAACCTAGAGTACAGATTATCATCAAGTAATATTGTGCGACCCTGCCTTTTGCGACTGTTATCTGGTCCTGACAGAAATTTTGCTGCCTCTGGATCTGCTTCCAATTTTTGTATCATGCGAATTCTTTTTAGCATTGTGCCTTCAATTTCTCCTGTATGTTTCAACAACCAGGAATTAGTTTCCTGAATGACAAACCAAGATGAAAGGTACTCACCAAGGCAATTGTTTGTGCTCAAGTTTTGCAACTTTCCAATGAGCCTTTTGCCCGCAAATTCAGCCACCCCAATTAATGGCCCCCATTTTTTGAGCATCTCTGGAACATGCAGTGCATAGTGATGATTTGGATTCACAACTAAGTTTTCAAAAATTTTTTTTGACGTATCACTGTATAGACTGTAGTTGGTAGTGAATCAAACAATGTGTGAAGATCTTATTCGCCTTGAAGCCACTATGTGAGTACACTGGATTAGGCTAGAGATGTTTTCCATGACAAGCGCTTGGTTTGTTTTCAGATGGGTGATGTTGTTGATAAACAATTCTCCTGCAACCAGGGGAATGATATAGACAAAAAGGGCATACCACTGGGAAGCCTTTAGCTTCCCACATTTTGCTTGACCCAACTCGCTTGGCATACAGCCAATAATTGATGGAATTTTGATATCTTTCAATGCCATTCAAAAAAAATACATTTCCTTGTTGGTCATCAGCCCGCCTTGGGTCCCCTGGTTAAGTTCAAAATCACTAGTTTCCTCATCCTCATTGCTTTCTGAATGATTCTTGTCTTCATCAAATTCTAGTCGCATCCGTTTTCTTGGAGTATTACTTTGATAACCTCGGCGCCAATTCTCCTTGAAAGACAGAGACTGGAATCCCCAGCCTTCCCGGAAATGATGGGCTAACACCCCCTCCAACCAGTTATGCATGAAACCTAAGGTCACATGAGCAACAGGGTCATGATAAGGAAGTCGATTCAGTTCAGAGTAGCAAACACCAGCTTTTCGGAGTAGGTCATCTTGTCCTTTGATTGTTTTTGTTTGTTTCCATTTCTCTGATATTTGCAAAACCTTGGCAGCGTTTCTTGGGGGTCCTAGACAAAGTTCTTCTTTTTTGTCTTTATTTGCATGGCACCCGCAACAAAAGTAATTGGCCAAATGCGAAGCAAAACCAGCAACTTTATGAGTAGCACCTGTATCCCCAATAAGAGGTAGTAGTCAAACTTGCACTTTTTGTCCAAGGGGGTGTTGGCTAGTTTGGAAAGAAGTTGGTTGTAAGAGATCCAGAAGTTGATTGAACAAGGGTTGAAGGAGGTGACTAATGGTTGTCATACTAGGTGCTTGCGGTCCTGGTGTCAAACCTGAAATGAACATGTATTGCACCTGATTTCCGAGATGCGGTGACAGATTCAAACACAACATTGCAATGATCCCAACGGATTGTTGTTTACCAGCTAGTTTGTTGGTGCGCGGGTTAAACCAATCAACAAAGAGAAAAAACACAAGGTTGAGGGATGATACGTTTTCGGGATATTCACACCAGGCTAGACTTTTCAAAGCTTCTCCTTGCTGTATGTCAATCATTACTTTGGGATCATGTTGTTGTAAGTGAGTTTTCCAAGCTTCAATGTCACTTTCAATTGTAGGAATGGAGAGAAACCATTCAATCCACGAATGAAAGGATTGGATAATGAAAAGTGAAGTAGGAATGCAGATGATGGGAAATTGAGTAGGTTTTGGACGACTTCTTTGAGTTTGAAATTTTCCTTGATGTGCGCTTCCAACAAACATTTTTTTTTCTTTAAATAATTCAGTGCCGCAAGGAAGTGCCCTGGGAGTTTCTTGGAATTTGCAGTGATTGGGTAAATTGGGAGGGCAGTAGAGTGAAAAGCAAGTGGGACAACAGACAATCTTCTCAAGTTTCACGTTGAATTTGGATTTGAGGATTGTCCAAATGTCAACTGGCACCAAATTATCCAAGGTAGGACTATCTTGGACCCCATTCAGAAGGCGCAGTAATAATGATTGTGCTGTATTACATTGCTGCATACTGAGATTCCCATAGAGATGTAGCCATGATAGAAATAAAGAAGCCATTTCTAGAAAGTGACACAATTGTTAGAACATATCTTCTAAAAGAGACTTCAAGTAAGAATAACTTACGTGAGGGTGAGGGCATTTGCTCCTCAAAGTCATCTTCTTGGTCAAATAGGAAAGAATCTGTGCTGTGATTGGATTTGGGTTCGGAGTTGAATTCCTTGGTATCAGTACTTGCAGTGTTGAGAGTGAAAACAACATGTGATGGATTTGACTTCAAATCATTTTTCCAATGCTTCCGTTCATTACGCGTGGAGATAAAACGTCCTTGGTGCCAGTTACCATTGCAATCAATGTGGACGGAGTGGGAGCAGTCGGAGCATTGACACAAGGTACGTTTTGGATTGGAAGATGGGTGAGAAATGTAAGATAATGGATGGAAGACAGGATGATCAAGTGGGGGAATGGAATCAAGAGTGTTGAGGATGGGAGAAGCTTTGGTATAGGGGGTGATCTCACTTGCGGGCAAAGGAGTCAACGAATGTTGTTGTTGATGGAACTGACAAAAGGAAAATGGGCTGACATGGGAGGTGTCGCACGGTTGTCGCAAGTCAGTTTGGGTGGCGACAAGTGGATCGCGCGGGTGACGATTCTTCAAAATCGTCACCACTTTGCATGTGGTGTCAGTTGGCAAGGATAATCTCTGGGTGGTCGTGTCCCCGCTCTTGTGTTCAAATCCCTGCCGCTCCACTATTCAGCCTTACAACTTTTTGTTTTTCCGAGCGCACGGCCAAAAGACCGCCGGGCTCGCCCCCACCGCTGGCCACCAAATCACCAAGCAGACTCAGCCTTGGAGACCACCAAAGAGGAGGAGAATAATAATAATAATCAGTTGTAGTACATTCACGTACCCATCGATCATCATCATCATCAACATCAACATCATTCAAATCAAATTGATTCCCAATCCAAGTTGGATGATGAGACACATGCTCCTAGGAGTCTATCTCTAGTCCGAGGGATAAGACCATCCATTGTCTTGAAGATCCGCAATTTCAGACCCCTCAGTGTCTCCTAGGAGATTGAGAGTAAAGGGAGTGAGGAAGGCAATCAATCTATCAACCAATTCAATGGTCCAAAGATTCATCAAGACTCATTCAATCACCATCATCACTTCAACAAGAACACTCCTCAACAGGCTCATATCCAACTCCACCCAATGGCTCTCAACTCAACCAATTCACCTTCACCCTGCCGCCGGCAGTCAAGTTAAGACTCAATTCAATCATCAACCCTTGAGACCAAAACCAAACTCAAGCTTCCTTCAAACTCAACCCATCCCAGCAAATCCTCCTCTACTCCAATTCAATCAATTCCCAATCCATCTACTCACTACCCCCAATCCAATCCGTGTGCTCATTGCTCACCGGTTTCCCGCGCGAGTCTTCTGTTGCCTGCGCGGGTTGGTGATGTGTCCCGCGCCCCTCAAGGATTCTGACCGCGCGGTCATCCGCGGACCAGCGGTTGCCAAGGGGCGTCAGCCTGTCTGCGCGGCCTGTCACCTCACCCTTGCCTGCCTGTGCCCACCATTGGCACGGGCTGGTGTTCATTTTCATCCCCGCTCATTCATTTCCTGTTATTATTTCATTTATCCTGGGGAAAAAAAAAATTACACTCTATTTGTAGTATCTCTTGTAAATAGTTTACAGGGACCCATGGCCCATAAAAGGAGGGGCTCTCCCCAGCCTTTTGTTCATCATCCATGGGAGTGTGTGCTCATGTCCTCCCCATTATTGTGAAATTAGATCCTGATCTTTATCCTGGGTATATCTCTGATTTCCCCCTGATCCATTTTTGACCCTTAGTCTTTGCCCCTCTGTGGCCTGATCCTTATCACCCACCAATAGCCTTGCTGGTTGAAGAAAATTCTGTCTGTTGGAATTTTTGAGTGTGTTATACCACTCCTTGATCCCTTTCTCTGACCATACTGGTCCTGATCCCTGATCATCTTTCTGGAGCCAATCACGGTTGATTGAAGAGGTCTTATTAAGCTTAAGACCTGGAGTGTTATACCTCCCTTTATTCTCTTTGGAGTTGCATTCTGCCAGCCTACTCTTGAGTCCCTTGAGAAGTGTTGAGGTTATCCTTGCTTCAAATCAGTTACTGTTTGCTTTTAGAGCTTCTTAAACATTGTGCTTTTTCTTGTACAGCCACTCTCAGTTATCTGGTACCCTTCAAGCGCTTGATTGCGGAGATTTGGGCAGGTTCATTGAGAACCTGGAGGTTGGTTGGGTTTGAGTTGATCATCCCCAATCTTCTGCTGAAGACCAGAGTTATTAGCATGTGGGCGTTGTTTACATACAACAGCTTTTGTTCTTTGAACTCTAAGCAGAATTTAACTTCTTTTGTTCAAGTTTTTCCCTGCATAATCTTGTCTCAGATAGTGCTGTTTCATTGCTACCGAACTATTATCATCTTTATCCTCTACTCCTTGATTCCTCATTTACCAGGTTCTGGAACTTGATCTTGGTTACATCTAAATATTTTTGTAACACTCAGGAGGGCAGCCTAAACAGCACCTTTCCCCTCCACAGAACTGCCACGGCCTAGCACCGTTTGGAGTCTTACATTTGGTCCCCCGGGCCGGGATCAAACCAGCAACCTTGGGATTTACAGTCCCAGATTGTGGAATCAACTCCAATCTTTTTCTCCTTTTTTCTTCTGTTTTTCTTTTTCTGTGTTTTTGTTATCATCTAGATCCAATCCGTGGAGGCAACTTGTTCCAGAAGTAAGTCCTCCCAATTGTGCACCATCTGGGCAAGATCCTTGTCGTTTTTGTGAAACTCTACTCTTGCCACACTTGTGAGCCACCTTGGAACTCTGCTTGTTTGGATCTCTTAGGAAACCTTCAAAATGAAAACTTCTGGATCCTCCTCATCTTTTTGGGCCAAGATGGTCAAAATCAAACCTCAGAACAAAAAATTAGGCTTCAATGGGACCAATGTTGAATGATTCCTGGACTCCTATGAGATGGCTGCTGAAGTGGATGGTGCCAGTGAACATGATGTGGCTTATCAGTTACAATTTTCTATCTCTTCTGAAAAAGTTATGGAGGTTATGGAATTTTTTGATGGATTCAAAACTCATAACTGGAGGCTCCTGAAGGAGGCTATGTTGGCCTATTGGGGAAAAATAGATGTAGCCAGATTTACTTTGCAAGACTTGGATGCCCTGGTTTCTCAATGGATCTCAAATGGTGGTGTCTCTTCAGCTTCAGATTATCAGTCTTTCAGAAAATCTTGGGATCCTATCCAATCTTACCTCATCATAAACAATCACATCAACACTGTGGACAAAATTTGAGTCCGATTTTTTCAATCCTTTTCACCAGGAGTCCAGGAAAGAATTAGGGATGAACTGGTCAAATCTGGATCCATGATCACTACTAGGGATAATTGATTCAAACTTCCTGCTTTTCTGGTTTTGAGGGGAGCAGTGGAAAAGTTCATGAAAGGTCAAACTTCCCTCACTTTTGAACAGACCAGAGTTTCTGAACCAGTCCATGCTCCCTCCTTCCAAGAATTCAACAAAATCATGAACAAGATGGAAGCAAATCATAGACTCAAATCGAATCCCCAGGCCAATAAGGAATCTGCTACTATAGATGAGATCACTAAATTACTTCAGGCATTTGAGAATAAAATAGATCAGAAAATATCCTCTTTAGCCACTCCTAAACCTTCTAATTCTGTTCCTAAATCTACTCTAGTCTGTTATTTTATTATTGCCATAGGGAAGGCCATGGTACTGGTAGATGTCCTGAACTCCAGAAGGACAAGTAGGAGAAGTTAGTAGAGCAGAAGGGAAATAATTTCTTCCTTCCTAATGGTGCTTTGATCCCTTTTTATTCATCTTGTCCAATCCGTCATGTGGTGGCCTCATACCAACCATCAACTCCCAAGAAGGCATCCTTGGTCTCTGTGGATTTTTGATCATCCTGTGGAACTCTGCAACCTTGGTATCCTCCAGCTATCACTTCTTCCAGCTTCTCTGGCACCTATCAATCTGA
Organism: Puccinia polysora; assembly: GCA_025617555.3. Taxonomy (NCBI): domain Eukaryota; kingdom Fungi; phylum Basidiomycota; class Pucciniomycetes; order Pucciniales; family Pucciniaceae; genus Puccinia; species Puccinia polysora. The sequence goes on from CM062628.1 coordinate 44,870,708, forward strand.
TCCAGCTAGGAAACGCCATGAGGAACCAAAACTTCATAAGTCTCCTCCTGTTCCATCCTCAATCCTGCGAAAACCCATTAAACTTCGATCTTCACCTGAGCCTCCTTCCTCTGATGTGGAAGACATGGAAGTAGAAAGGGAACCACTTATGGAAAGGTTCCAGGACAACTCTGATCTTCCCCCTCTTCAACCTGTCCAACCCTCAGATCCTCTTCCAGCACCTATTTCACCTGATCTTCCTCCCTCCACCCAGCCTAAAGTTTGATTTGAGAGGGGCATCTCCAAGGACTATCCTAATGCTTTGTAAGGAGTATTAAAGAAAATTTCTGATCTTAAAATCCCTGATCTATCTGTGGCTGAACTCCTGTCAATCTCTCCATCTGTGGCTGAAGGTATGAAGAAATGGGTTTCTCGTCAACGTGTGGAGATTGGTCCGGATGAATTGAAGGTCTCCTCTGGTACTCTGATGGAGGATTCTGGTGGAACAGATCCCTCTTCAGATGCCAACCTGTATTCCTGTCCTCTTGGCTTTCTCCCATGTTATCTTGGTGATTCAACTAAAATGGTTTCTCTCCTTGTGGACTTGGGTTCTCAGCTCAACTTGATTTTGGACTCCATGGCCTGCAAGCTTAAACTTAGCCCAAGGGTCAGTTTCAATTCTGCTGTGTATGGAATAGGGAACCAGTCCCGTGAGCTGGTTGGTATTGCTGAGGATATCCCTGTTTGGATTGGTTGAAATATTTTTGGCACCTGTCACTTCTGGATCACTCGTCTGGATGGTCCCATGATCTTGGGAAGGCCTTTCTTAATGGACTTTGGTGCTACCCTGATTTTTTCTGATCAATTTGGGGAGAGAATTCTCCTCCCTGATGCTGATGGCAGAAATATTGAAGTTCCTCTTTGTTCTCTGGATTCTGGTTTTTGGGAAAGAGACTTCCCTGGTCATCCTCCCAAATCTGTCCTGAAGGGAAAGCAGAAAGAAAACTCTCATTCCTCTCATCCTCATTTTTTAGCGGAATATTTGGCCCTACTGATAGTTGTAGTTCTTCTCAGCCTCAGACTTCAACTCATGGACCAACTCCCACCTCAGAGGCATATCCTTCTTTTTCCTCATCATTTCCTTCTCATCCAAATAAGATCAAAAATCAAACACATGAAAAATCCAAAAAATCCAAAAATATTTCTTCTCTGTTTGGATCTGTTGTATCTTCTTTTCCTTTTTCTTTTCAGCCTGATCACTCATCCTCTATTCCGGTTTCAAATCTCCGCAATGAGTCTAAACTAGATCTTGATATCGATTCTTTTCTTGGTGGCTTTGGTATGAAGGAGTATGGTCTTAGGTGGAGGCAATTTGGGGTAGAAGTAAGTCCTCCCAATTGTGCACCACCAGGGGCTTCTACTACTGTCATTTTCAAAACTCTACCCTGTGCCACACATGTGAGCAATTTCTTATCTTTTGGATCCTCTTTTATGGAGAAGGCACCTTTCAAGGACGCCGCAGAACATTTAACTTGGAAGATGTTGGAACATGGTCTCAGTTTTCGTAGTCAGGTCTCACTGGTCAATGCTTGGAGGAAGCAAGGATTCCTCTCCTTTGCCACTAAGTACAAACCAGTTGCAAAGAAGGTCCAGCCAGTCAACCTCAATCCTGCCCTTATGCGTCCTCCTCTATCCCGCAATCCTTACTGTGGTCTATCCCAATCCCTCACTGGTCCATTCATTCCCTCTGGTTGGGTCACTGAAGAACGTCTGAAAGTGGTCAACTTTGGTACAGATGGATGGCTTCTTCCTGATGAGTTAAATTTGATCAAAAATGTCCTAGCTCTTAGGGAAAAATCCATTGCTTTCTGTGAAGGAGAGAGAGGTCTCTTTAAAGAGTCCTATGGCCTACCCTATATCATCCCTGTAGTAGAACATGATCCCTGGCAAAAGAAAACGATCCCAATCCCTGCTTCTAAAGTCAACAAATTCATCAAGTTGGTCCGCAAACAAGTCCAAACCGGTTTATACAAACAATTGACTTCTAGCTATTCCAGTCCTGTTTTCTGTGTCCTGAAAAGTAATGGTAAACTTAGAATAGTTCATGATCTCCAGCCTCTAAATAAGGTTACTATTAAAGACTCTGGTATACCTCCTGCTACTGAAGAATTTGTCAAATCCTTCTCTGGGAGAGCTTGCTATTTTCTAGGTGAAATTATGGGTGGCTATGAAGAACAATCCTTTCATCATATTTCTTGTCCCCTCACTACTTTTGATACTCCCCTTGGTCGTTTCCAACTTACTCGGTTGCCTCAAGGTGCCACCAATTTGGTTGCAGTCTATCAGGCTCAGATGGTTTGGATCCTCCAGGATGAAATCCCTGATCATGCTGGTATCTTTATCAACAATGGCAGAATTAAAGGTCCAGTTTCTGACTATAACAATGAGCTCTTACCCTGGCATTCAGGAATCCGTTGATTTCTCTGGGAATATGCAACCACTTTGGAAAGGATCCTGTTTCAAATTGAGGAATCTGGTCTCACTGTCTCTGGATCCAAACTGGCCGCCTGTTTCCCTGCTCTGGAAATTGTTGGTCATGTGGTCTGCAAGGAAGGAAGAAGAATGGCTCCATCCAAAGTCAACAAAATTCTCTCTTGGCCTACTCCCATTAATCCAACTGAAGTCAGAGGGTTCCTAGGTGTTGTGATCTATATTTGAATTTTTGTCCCATCTCTATCCAAAATCTGTATTCCCTTGCGTTGCTTAACCAGGAAGGATGCTGAATGGCTTTGTACCCAAGCTTGCAAACAATCATTCCAGATACTCAAAACAGTTGTTGGGAAAGACATTGTTTTGAAAAAGATCACTTATGGACCTGGAGCTGGCAAGATAAAGCTGGCAGTGGACTCTAGTTATCAATCTGTTGGGACTGTCCTTACTCAGGAAGATGAAAATGGTTTGTATCGTCCTGCTCTGTATGAATCTCTTCTTTTCTCAGATGTGGAATCCAGGTACTCCTAGCCAAAACTGGAACTTTGCGGTGTGGCCCAAATGTTGAAGAAGCTCCAGACTGTCCTTTGGGGTCAACACTTTGAGTTACAAGTCAATGCACAATCCATTATTGAAATTATCAATGCCCCCAGTCTTCCAAATGCTCCAATGACTCGTAGGGTGGCTTTTTTCCAGTTTTTCTCTTTTGATATTGTTCACAGGCCTGGAAAATCTTTCACCATGCCTGATGGTTTATCTCGACGCCCTATTGGAGATGAAGAATCAGATTTTGGAGTGGATTTTGACGAGGAGGAGCATTTAATTTTCCCTGTCTTCACCTTTTCCTCCCAAGATTATTCTGGATTCAAACAAGGGTTCTGGCTTAAAGTAGAGCAGTACCTTTCCTCCCTCCAAAGGCCTCCTGATATCTCTGCTAAAGATTTTCAATCTCTCAAGAGGAAGTCGTCCAACTTCTTTGTTCAAGGCACTAGGCTTATGAAAAGAGGGAATCCTTGTGCCCTTATTGTGGTCACTATCCCTTCTAAACAAGATTCAATCCTGGAAAGTCTCCATGGAGGCCTTGGTAATCATGGGGAAAAAAAAACTTATCAAAAAATATCCAAACAATTCTGGTGGCCATCTCTGAAGAAATCAGTCTCTCAATGGTGCAAGAGTTGTGAAGTGTGCCAGAAACATGATCTTAGGCGCCCGGCCAAAATTTGTTACCCCACTGGAGAGTCCACTGTCTTTGGGAGGATTGCTATGGATGTGGTTCACATTAAGGCTGGTGGAGCTAAGTACCTCATTGTGGCTAGAGATGATTTTTCTGGATGGGTTGAAGCAAAGTTTCTTAAGAACCTCAGCTCTGAATCAGTAGCAGCTTTCCTTTATGAGACTTGGACAATGCGTTATGGCTTGGCACAATCTTATTTGACTGATGGTGGCTCCGAGTTTGGTGGTAAACTGACTGATATGATCCAATCACTTCCTGGTCAACATAGGGTGACCACTCCTTATTATCCTGAAGGCAAGGCATGGTGGAAAGAGGCCATTCTCCTTTGAAGGCTGCTCTTGTCAAACTGGCTGGTGAAAGTGGCAAGAATTGTCGCAAATTCCTCCCCCTGGTCCTCTTCTCTGATCAAATTTCAACTAAACAAACCACTGGCTACTCACCTTACAAAATCATTTTTGGTCAAAGGGCTGTCCTTCCTCTGGATCTGGAAATGGAATATTTCTTAGGTATTTCTTGGGAAAAGGTTTCTTCCACCACTGATCTATTAGTTGCCAGATCCAAGCAGCTGAAAAGGAGTGAAGATGTCCCTAGTGAAGCTTATCAGAAGATGATGGAGTCTAGGGAAAAATCAGTTCAGTATTGGGAAGACAAGCATTCAAAGCAAATCAGGGATCCCTTGAACCCTGGGGATCTAGTCTTAGCTTATAATTGTTCCTTGGAAACTCAGTGGGGAAAGCTTTTCTCTAACCACTGGAATGGTCCTTACCAAGTGGTCCGTCAAGTTAGAGGTGGATCATATGTTTTGGAGGAACTGGATGGTACTCAGATGGCCAGAAGTTTCTCTGCTGATCAGGTCAAGAAATTTCATTCTTGTGGAGGCAACTTGTTCCAAAACCAGCTCTAGGATTTTCCTTTGGATGGATCAACATATTCTTTTTCAATCACTCTCAAGATCAAAATGGCCATTCCTTGGTTTCAATCATCTTTCTTTCCTTTCTCTTTTTATGGCATCAAACTTGGGAGCAGACTAGGGACAGTCTGTAAGTTGGGGAGAGATGTGGTGCCCCATCCTGGAAACCCTGGCCAGTGCGGAGACTTTAATTTTTTTATGACTTTTCCTTATCATCATTCATAGGCATCATTATCAAAAAAAAAAAAAAAAAAAATCTTTGATCTGGAATAGGCTTCCATTTGGTTCCCAGCTTCCCAACTGCTCATTCTCTCAGTTGGCAAGGACGATCTCTGGGTGGTCGTGTCCCTGCTCTTGTGTTCAAATCCCTGCTGTTCCGCTATTCAGCCTTACAACTTTTTGTTTTGCCGAGCGCGCGGCCAAAAGACCGCCAGGCTTGCCCCCACCGCTGGCCACCAAATCACCAAGCAGACTCAGCCTCGAAGACCACCAAGGAGGAGAAGAATAATAATAATAATCAGTTGTAGTACATTCACGTACCCATCAATCATCATCATCATCAACATCAACATCATCCGAATCAAATCAAATCAAATTGATTCCCGATCCAAGTTGGATGAGGAGACACATCCTCCTAGGAGTCTATCTCTGGTCCAAGGCATAAGACCATCCATTGTCTTGAAGATCCGCAATTGCAGACCCCTCAGTGTCTCCTAGGAGATTGAGAGTAGAGAGAGTGAGGAAGGCAATTGATCTATTGACTGATTTGATGTTCCAAAGATTCATCAAGACTCATTCAATCACCATCATCACTTCAACAAGAACGCTCCTCAACAGGCTCATATCCAACTCCACCCAATGGCTCTCAACTCAACCGATTCACCTTCACCCTGCCGCTGGCAGTCAAGTTAAGACTCAATTCAATCATCAACCCTTGAGACCAATACCAAACTCAAGCTGCCTTCAAACTCAACCCATGCAAGCAAATCCTCATCTACTCCAATTCAATCAATTCCCAATCCATCTACTCACTACCCCCAATCCAATCCGCGCGCTCATTGCTCACCGGTTTCCCACGTGAGTCTTCTGTTGCCTGCGCGGGTTGGTGATGTATCCCGCGCCCCTCAAGGATTCTGACCGCGTGGTCATCCGCAGACCAGCGGTTGCCAAGGGGCGTCAGCCTGTCTGCGCGGCCCATCACCTCACCCTCGCCTGCCTGTGCCCACCATTGGCACAGGCTGGTGTTCCTTTTCATCCCCGCTCATTCATTTCCTGTTATTATTTCATTTATCCTGGGAAAAAAAAAATTCCGCTCTATTTGTAGTATCTCTTGTAAATAGTTTACAGGGACCCATGGCCCATAAAAAGAGGGGCTCTCCCCAGCCTTTTATTCATCATCCATGGGAGTGTGTGCTTATTTCCCCCCATTATCGTCAAATTAGATCCTGATCTTTATCCTGGGTATATCTCTGATTGCCCCCTGATCCATTTTTGACCCTTAGTCTTTGCCCCTCTGTGGCCTGATCCTTATCACCAACCAATAGCCTTGCTGGTTGAAGAAAATTCTGTCTGTTGGAATTTTTGAGTGTGTTATACCACTCCTTGATCCCTTTCTCTGAATATACTGGTCCTGATCCCTGATCATCTTTCTGGAGCCAATCATGGTTGATTGAAGAGGTCTTATTAAGCTCAAGACCTGGAGTGTTATACCTCCCTTTATTTTCTTTGGAGTTGCATTCTGCCATCCTACTCTTGAGTCCCTTGAGAAGTGTTGAGGTTATCCTTGCTTCAAATCAGTTAATGTTTGCTTTTAGAGCTTCTTAAACATTGTGCTTTGTCTTGTACAGCCACCCTCAGTTATCTGGTACCCTTCAAGCGCTTGATTGCGGAGAGTTGGGCAGGTTCATTGAGAACCTGGAGGTTGGTTGGGTTTGAGTTGATCATCCCCAATCTTCTGCTGACGACCAGAGTTATTAGCATGTGGGCGTTGTTTACATACAACAGCTTTTGTTCTTTGAACTCTAAGCAGACATTAACTTCTTTTGTTCAAGTTTTTCCCTGCATAATCTTGTCTCAGATAGTGCTGTTCCATTGCTACCAAACTATTATCATCTTTATCCTCTACTCCTTGATTCCTCATTTACCAGGTTCTGGACCTTGATCTTGGTTACATCTAAATATTTTTGTAACACTCAGAAGGGCAGCCTAAACAGCACCTTTCCCCTCCACAGAACTGCCACGGCCTAGCACCGTTTGGAGTCTTACAACGCACCGCTGTCTAGTAGTTATGAAAAATTTAAAATTTCTTAAGAGATAAAACCAAGATGATGAAGACCAGGGAGACACAAGACTAAGATGAAATCTAAGGTTATCTCCTCTGAGGAAAAAAAAATACAAGGTCAGTTAATGGAAGAGAAAAAGGAAAGAATGAAGGAAGATAGCAACAGGAAGAGCAACGGAAAACAGATTTGACTTCATACCAAAAAACCAGAAGATGCGCATTGTCAATCACAAGAGAATATATGAAGGTGAGGCTCTTGAAGAATTGATTTGAGGAGAAGGAGGAAAAGGAGAAGTTCTTGGTCTGTTGGTCAAGTAAGGTAAGGTTGAGTTGATCAAAGGATGAAAATATTGATGAAGAAAAAAGAAAGGAGAAGGAGGAGGAGAGGAGTGAGTCGGAGAAACTGAAGAGGCGGAAAGGAAGATGGATGTCATCAATTGGTGACATGTCTCATAAGCGCGCAAATTTCAACACCCCCTATTATTTGGATGAAGGAGAATTTAAAAAAGATCAATCAGTGATTGAAGAGAGATTTTGTTACAAGCTTTAGTTAGACAGTTGGCTATCATCTTGCTGTATTTTACTAGGTTAAACGTGATTCTATTTTCCTTGAAGAGTTCTCTGATTTTCTTGGCTTTGATATAAATGTGTTTTGTCTTTGAGTTATGATCAAAATGTTTGATCTTGTCCAGCAGAACCTTATTTTCAATCTTAAAATTTGAAGGTTTTAGCAAAATATGCCACAGTTCTTTGATGAGATGAACGATCCATTGATTTTCCTGGAATGCGTCAGAGAGAGCACAGAGTTCAGCTTTGGTTGAGGAGAGATAGATGTTCTTCTGACTGCTGCTGCACCAGGATAACAGACAGCCTTTCCAGAAACATAAGTATCCGCTTCTTGATTTCCATATGATAACTTCATCCCCCCACATAGCATCACTGTAATATTGGATATGATCAGGGATTAGAAGGTTTTGTTTCAGGATGAATCCTAGATGGATTGATCCTTTGAGATACTTAAAGACATGTAAAACTTCTGTCCAGTGATTAATGCCAGGATTGTTATTGAACTGTGAAAGTATGGATACTGCAGGGGCAAGATCTGGTCTAGTCCTGCAGGCAAGAAAATTGAGGATTCCTGTGAATGATCTGTAATTAATTTTCAGTCTCTGAAATTCTTCAATTTCTTCAGGGGAGGCAGGCAGAATTTTAACGTTGGGAGTGAGAGGAGTTGACACAGGCTTGCACTTGTATAGCTTGAGAAGGGATAGTCCTTTTTATATCAATTTCTTTTGGTTGAGGATAATGCAGTCGGACTTTATGGAGACTATCATGCCAAGGAGAGTATCTGGGGAGTGAGCTGATGATTCAGGAAATTTTTTAAGGAATTGATCTTTGAAATTGACTACGTCACCGACAACTACTAGATCCTCAACGTGGAAGAACAGAAATGAGGATTGATCTTCTTTGATAAAAAGACAGGGATCTGATTTGGAGGGACAAAATTTGATGAGATTGAGCCATTTTAAAAGTGTCTCATACCAGTTGGCAGGAGCCTGTTTGAGACCGTAGAGGTATTTTTTCAGTTTGAGGAAGGGTGACTTGCGTTTGGATTGGGCAAGAGTTTTAATGAATATGTCTTTGGATAGAGGTGCGTATAGGAAGGCGGCCTTGACGTCAAATTGTCTGATGGGGAGCTTTCTTGTCTACTGCAAGCGGTAGTAAAGCCAACAGAGATGAGAACTTGCCGGTGGGAGCAAACGTTTCAAAGTAGTCAATTCCTTCTTCTTGTTGGAATCCTTGAATGCAGAGATGGGCCTTTTTTCTTTCTGGGGAGGAGTTGGTGGCTGGATTGGTTTTGAGAATGAGAGTGGTGTCTAGGTATCTGTTGGGAATCTTGTTTTAATCTTCCCACACTCCCTTTTCTTTGATGGAGTCTAATTCAGCATTGATTGCGTCCTTGTATTTGTTATCTGATTTGCAGAGATATGAATATTTGGTTGGTTTAATTCTGTCTGTTCTTTCTCTCAAGTTGTATGTGGATGTATGTTCTACTGGAGATATGTTTTATGAAGCAGGTGAGTCCAATTCTGTGTCTTGAGAGTCATCAAAAGATACAAAGGGGTCATCAGTGGTGTCTGCTGATACAGAAGAATCAGGGGAATTTGGGAGAGGTTCCCTGTTCATATCACAGTTGCCTTGGGAAGTGTTGGGTTCTTTGACTATATAGAGAAGATTAGGAGTCCAATCTGGAACATCCTGTTTGCATTTGGTGTGAGAAGAAAAATCAAGAAATTTGATGTGTTTGGATGAGACAATACGGTTATCTTCAGTGAGAATTTGATAGGAGTGAAGCTTGTTGCTGTAGCTAATGAGTGTTCCAGAGATACCTTTGGGATCAATTTTAGTTAGAGAGGAAGAAGGGATGAGAGAACAATGGAGTTGATACCTAAGGGTTTAAAAAAATTCAAAGGCAGACTCTGATTTTTGAAGTTTTAAAAAGTTTATTTCTTGCTTTTATGTGAGGGAAATTGGTTAAGAATGAGAGTTCCAGACTTTAGGACTTCATTCCAGAGAGATATTTTGATGCCAGAGTCAATGAGAATATTTCAAGGACATTCCATGATGGTTCTGTTGAAGGGTTTGGCTAGACCATTTTGTTTGGGCGTGTATGGATCTGCGGTTCTTGTTCTAATGGCGTTACTCTCACAGAAGAGTTTGAGATTATTATTAACAAATTCAGTTCGCCTATTGGAGTGTAGAATGGAGGGGAACTAGCCAAAGAGTTTACTTTCAAGCTCAATGATACCTTTTAAGATATTGGGAACATTTCTCTTACAGATGCAGGGAATGTCAGCGCAGTACCTAGTGTTGCTGTCAACAACATTAAGAATGTATCTGTTGCCTCAAGCAGAGGGGGGATGAATAGGACCCATCAGATCAAGATGGATTTCTTGAAAGGGTTGGTCAGCAACTGAGTGTTTATTTCTGAAGGATCCTCTGGTAACCTTTCCAAGGGCACAGGATTTGCATTTGGAGTCTAGTTTGATAGGAATATTGAGTTTATTTCTAATACAACTATAACTGGCATGACCAAGAGCTTTATGGATGTACTTGCTATTGGAAAGATGGAATTTGAGTCTTAGTTTTGGGAGTTGGATGATAGGTATGTTTTTCAGGTACCTCCCTTCTAGAACAGTAAGATTATTCTTAAGTATTTGGAAAGAGTTCTTCTCAAAGGAAAAATTGTAACCATCTAACAGAAGACATCTGACAGACAGGAGATTGGCAGAAAGGTTGGGAACAAGAAAAGAATTTTTGAGAGCAAGACATTCTTCCTTTCCTTAAATGTTGACCATTCCAGTTCCAACAATTTTCAGGGTTTCATTGGATGATTGGGTTTTAACAATACCTATTTCCTTATATTCAATGTTCACAAAGGTGTTAGGATCACAAAACATGTGAGAAGATGATCCAGAATAGAGAACTATGTTGGTCTTGTGAAGGGAGTTCATTTTTGAGAAGAAAAGACTGGCAGAAACAACCTTATTGTCTGTATTCTTTCTTTTAAGGTATTCTTTGCGGAGCTTGGGATGGAGCGCCCAACAGTTTGTTGCAGAATGGTGGGAACTTGGATTGTGCTTGCCTCCAGTGCATCTGGGAGTGGGCATCCTTTTGCTTTGTGTTTGAAGGGCTGTGAGGGTGACCTTGTTTTCTTCCTTGTTTCTAAGATTTTTGGCAAATATTTTAAGGTGGTCAAGTACCAATTCAGGAGTGATGTCTATTCCTGCATGAGTGATCTGTTGCTTAAAGACCGTAAGGGAATTGGGAAGTTTGTGAAGAAGCATATAGGCAATTATATCTCTAGGTAGAACCATAACAACTTCATGGAGCCATCTAATGGCAATCTTGGCCAAGGTGATAAAGTTTGGAATATTGTTAAGATCAAAATTGAGATCTTGAAGGTTTTCAAACACACAATCTTGGTTGGAGGACTCTGATGAAGCAAAGTGTTGAATGATGGCCTTCCAGATGAGCTTTGCATTTTTTTTGTTTTCAAAGGTGATGACATTAGTATGTACAGAAGGATTGAGTTTGTAGGTAAGGATGGATCAAATGTAAATCTCATATTTGACAGAGAGAGGAAGGTCTTCCAAGTAGAGAGTTTTGCAAGTTCCTTGAATGTCTAGCATGTTTTCAACCCAATTTCTCCACAGAAAAAAATTTTTCCATGGTAAGCATGGGAATGAATTCTATGGCTGTCTTTAGGATTGTTTGGAGAAGGGCATTGTTTGACTGAAGATCATCTTGGTTCATGTTTGTTGAGGTGGGACAATCAGTTTGACCTGATTGATAAATTTTGACTGTTAATCGTGATGAAAAATTGAAAATTTCTTAAGAGATAAAACCAAGATGATGAAGACCAGGGAGACACAAGACTAATATGAAATCTAAAGTTATCTCCTCCGAGGAACAAAAAAGACAAAGTCATTTAATGGAAGAGAAAAAGGAAAGAATGAAGGAAGAGATCAACAGGAAGAACAACGGAAAACAGATTTGACTTCATACCAAAAAACCAGAAGATGCGTATTGTCAATCACAAGAGAATATATGAAGGTGAGGCTCTTGAAGAATTGATTTGAGGAGAAGGAGGACGAGGAGAAGTTCTTTTTATGTTGGTCAAGTAAGGTAAGGTTGAGTTTATCAAAGGATGAAAATATTGATGAAGAAAAAAGAAAGGAGAAGGAGGAGGAGAGGAGTGAGTTGGAGAAACTGAAGAGGTGGAAAGGAAGATGGATGTCACCAATGGGTGACATGTCTCATAAGCGCGCAAATTTCAACAATTAGGAATTGTTGGTGGGGATATCTGTGTTCCACCCATTGATGCAGTAAGGCCAGATAGTAAGCTAAGGGAGGCATGTTTGGTTGTTCTTTGGTTGGACCCTTTTTGGCTTTCCACTTGGCTTGATTGTCTCTCCACCACTTGGGAGCAACCTCAGGGTGAAGATGCCAGCAGTCTTGGGCAGAGTGATTTTTGTCTTGAATTGGATGATGAAAGTCTTCCATGCATTTTTTGGGTTCAGATGACTTACAAGACTCTTGTCTTGTTTATTTCCCACTGTAGAGAGCAACATCTCCCTTTGATTTGACAGATGACACAGAAGACTGGGCCAGAGATTTGTTGTTGAGTTGAGTGAGGTGATTTAGAACAAAATAAACCAAGAAATCCTTTTCTGAGTGCATGATCTGCATTTTAAAGTTGTCCATCAAGGGAGGAAGTTTTAACAGTAGGAGGTAGGCTACAATGTTGTCAGGAAGTTTGATGCCAACTTCAACCATTTTCTCATGACTAAATTTGATAGAAGTGATGAAGTTGGTAATACTGTCAGCACTAAAGGAGAGATAGAGAAACCTGTTGAAGACTTGGGCTCTGTTTTATGCTTGAGAGGAGGCAATTTTTTTGATTATGGCTTTCCAGAGTAGTCTGGCCAAGTTCTGGTTTTCAGGAGTAACAATGTTGTTGTGGGTGGATGAGTCAAGCTTGGAGATGAGGAGAAGTTTGATTTCATTGTTGACGGAGGCTTTGAGTGTGGAGTTATCATTGTTGATATCCAGGGCAAAACCTCTGATGTTGAGTATAGCATCCATCTTGTCCTTCTAGATTCCATAATTCTCTTTGCCAAGGATTGGGATGGTCTCAAGGGCAGTCTTGAGCATAGTTTGGAAAAAAATATCCATTGTGACCGATTAGGAAGATCCTCAGTTTCAGTTGGTGAGCGTGAGCTTGTTTTGGCTTTTAACCGTGAAAAGGAAATGCAACAAGATTGAAATGCATTGACACTGAAACTGAGACCTAATGGAGTTCAACACAACAGTGAGACAACAGCGGTGAGAAAATGAAGAATGAATAGAAAAAATAAAAACAACAAGACTGCAAAGGGTAACAAGCAGGTGGCAATGGTTTGTTCCTAATTGTGGAGGATGAAGTTGATCATGAGTGGTCAATAAGATTGAGGTTGAAGATTGGTCAATTGGCAGGTTCTGAGCTATGGTCAAGGCAGATCAGTAGGAAGGATTGGGTAAGTCCAGTCAATTGCAATCTCACCAGGCAGTTGACCAAAGGTTTGGGATGAGGGGATGAAGAGGAGTTGAAGTTCAGGCAGGCTTTTGATTGGACAATAGAGTTTTGAGTCGCGATTGAATTTGGAAAGTATAGTTGAATGAGGGAGAGGCGAAGTGAGATGAAGTAAACAATGAGAAGAGAGAGATTACCATTGAGAACAGAAAAAAGAAGGTGAGATGAAGAGAAGGGAGAGAGAGAGAATTGGTTAACCCCCTGCAAGTCTCCTGTCTGTCTTATGCACCTTCCCGCATCACGCAGAGGTATTCCTCATTGCACTGTGGTGTCTCCCCTATGAGGGATTACAAAAATTTCATTTTATTTATGGAATATTTTTTATAGTTTTATTTTTGATTTAATTGATTGATTTATGATTTATTTATTTTTTTGATTTCAATAAAAAAATAAAAAATAAAAAAACAAAGAAAAAATAAAATAATGAATTAAATTGAAAATTTAAATATAAATAAATATAAATAAATTAAATTAAATAAATAAATAAATAAATAAGTAAAAAAATAATTAGTTAATTAAATTAAATATATATATATATATATATATAGATATGTATATTTTCCATTCACAACCCATTTTTGGTTGCGTGGCGCAGTTTTCAACCCAAAATGGGTCTCAGAATGCCATTCACAACCCAAAATGACTTGCAAATTGCGCCACGCGACCCCTTTTAGGTAGTGAACAGGGGTTGCAAGGTTGCAAATTTAACATTTCCCAATTCCTATTCTCATGTTTCAATTAAAGAATCATCAAAAAATACACAGTTTACTGATATTAGTCTAAATTCATCCTCACAGATCTCAAAATTCATTTCAATATCCCTTTAGGGTAAAATTGTATAAAACACAATCATAACACAGCCTTGAAGAAATCTGCTATTGAATATAGATTAGTCTTATGGGACCAAAGGAATGAAATTGATTCCCAAATTTCAACAAGGTCTCATCTGAAATAAGGTCAGAAAATTTTGATATTTGAAAGAAAGAGGAGTGAAATAGAAAAACACCTAGAACCCTTTCATCCACACTAGATTTTTTACAATATCAATATTTATCATTATGTTTCAAATTATGAAATCAAAGTTTTATTTAATGATACTGATATTTTTTAGTTGGGTGTATTTTTCTAGATTCATTTATATTGTTGGTAATTTTGCAGAAAACAACTTATTTCCCTCTAAAAAAAATAAAAGAATAAAGAAATAATCTTCACAAGCAGAAGAAATTGGGGAAAATAATCAAAAGATGCAGAAGATTGAAATCTTGTGAAATTTACAGCACAAAAAGAAGGTTCAGTGGCAGAAAGGCCTTCCTCCAGTTTTAGGAGGTAGATCCTTTTGCACAAAATATAAAAAAAATGGTTTTTCTCATGCTCTTTTGTCTCATTGGAATTTTCTGAATTTTCTTGCTACTTGTCAGTAGGTATTTTGGTTTTCACTAAGGATAAATAAAAAATTCAGTTTCTCTTTTTACCCTTCTCTTTCATATGATTAAAAACTTTCTGAATTGTATTACGACTGATTCAATAGTATTTATTTTTTCAAAAATAAAATTAATTTTTTTCTTTTGATAGTCTGACCCTTCCCTTTTTTGTTGTTACAGTATTTATTGTCTTTTCTTTCAACTAAATTACATGAAGAATAATTCCTTTCTTCTATGATTTTTTTCATTTATTTGAATTCATCTCAATTGAGATCATTGAAAGATGTATTTGGAAAAGCATGTCCCTTTTATTTTTTTCTGTAATATTGAATATCATAAGATTTTTAATTCCTTAACTAATTTGAATTTTTTCTATTATTATATTATTGCACTCCAATATTTATCTGCTTATTTATTATTGGGCCTCAGATGAATTTTAATTGATGCACTGAAGCCAATTATAATATTTTTTTGTTAAAATGGTCAAGTTGTTGATTTTTCTATGTGGATGTGCATATTATGAGTCAGCTAGGAGTAAATTAATGTTTTTGAAATATGCATGAGGGGATCCTTTGATAATTTATTTTTTCAATTTGAGGGAGGGGAAATTAGAGATTTTATTGAAAACTCAACTGGAGTTTCTCACTATGGAGTGATTCAGTTAGATTTCAAATTGCATCTTTCCTAGTGTTCCCCAAAGATAGAGAGGAAAACTTCTTAGAGGTAAGTCCATTAATCACAAGTTTCACTGTAATCTTCAAAATATTTTTTTAAAATCCAGTTTGAAATCAGATTTTAGACCAACATTTAACACAGCTTGGGGCACATAGCAACTTCCTGGATTAAATCTTGAACAAATTAGCACAATTTTAAAAAATAACTTGGAATTTTGAATATAATTTTATAATTATTTGGTAATTTTTTTCATCAAATTGGATCATTTTATTCATAAAAGGAGTATGAAAATTTGGTTGTTTTTTTCTGCATTTGTCAAACACAGAAGCTAACTCAGACATAGCATCTGCACAAATATCTTGGGTATTACATTTCAAAGTTTATGTAGCCATATAAAGGGCTAGCTGGGTGATATAACCATTCTCAGAGGCCTTTTTGTAGCTGTGATGGTAAAAAGACTTGGAGTGGTAGTATGAGTTAGCTGTGAGACAGCCTCTCCACTTACAATGGTGCAAGGGAGGAAGATAGGTAAGCTGAATAGAAGGAAGAACCAGATCTAACCAATGATTCTTGGGGAAAACAGCAGGCTTTAAAGGAAAAAACACTCTTAGGCATTGCTGAAACAATTATTTTCACCATTGAAAGAATTATAAAAAATTTGGAGGGTTCTTGGAGTGGACTGGTTTCAATAATGGGAGTAATGCTTGGAATAGGGAGAAATCAAGAATATTTTTACAAGACAGGGTGAAAAAATTCACAAGGATGCACACAAACAGAGAAGAGGAAATTGTTGAAAATAATGGAAGAATTTTTGAGGAAGTTTGGAGATGTTTTAACTGAATGAGGAAAGGGAGACTCACCTTTTAAGGCAGCTCTTGGGCTACAGATCAATTAAAAAGAAATTTTGAGAATTTTAGTGCAAAATCAAAAATTTGGGTACTTTGCAGTGTATAAAACAGATCTTAAAAGCCTCAAGCATGGATAATTCTTTATTTTGAGAAAAGAAGAAAAAATTACAAAAGAGCATATTTTTTTGGCAGAATAGAAAGAATTGATATGAAGAAGGGAAATTCAAAAGCCAATAAAAAGAACCAATTGAACAAGCAGTTGAATACACA
Source organism: Puccinia polysora (assembly GCA_025617555.3). Classification (NCBI taxonomy): domain Eukaryota; kingdom Fungi; phylum Basidiomycota; class Pucciniomycetes; order Pucciniales; family Pucciniaceae; genus Puccinia; species Puccinia polysora. The sequence continues at coordinate 44,886,952 of CM062628.1, forward strand.
AGGTGGGGTCCAAATGAAATGAAGATTTACATGGTATATAAAAAATAACATCATGGTAGATCAAGGTTGTTTGGGCACCCACCCACATGAGGAAAGAAAATCCTCAAGTTTCATGGGCACCCCCAAAATCCCTCATGGCACCCCCCAAAGCCTGCATGGCACTTAGCCAAGTGCAACTTAGAAACTTTCCAAGTTTGGATGGGTTGGGCCAAAGCTCAGCCTGGGAACACACAAGCCAATTGGAGATGCCTGTGTGCAATAAGATCAAAATTCAAAAGGATGTGGGATGGAGGATACAGAAAGGAATCAAGGCATATTTCAAAACAGATTCAACATATTAAAATTTCTTCCTCCTCCACCCCTTTTGTGGCTGAACATTGGATATTAGTCCAGCAGACTATCTGTCTTTCTTTTATGATTTTAAATTTCCATTTTTTATTTGAATCCTTTTGACAAGTTTTATTTATTCATCTCTTACTTTCTTCCAAAGAAGAGGCATTTAAAATTGATTTTGCTTCACATGATGTGGATGGGGATGAGAAAGATGGAGAGAGAAAGCAAGCAAGGGGTGTGCAAAGAGCTTGGGTGTGTGCCAAGAGCTTGGGTGTGTGCCATGAGCTTGGGTGTGTGCCAAGAGCTTGGCTGTGTCCCTAGATTGTGGCTTTGTCCCAAGAGCTTGGCTGTGTGCCTATAGCTTGGCTGTGTGCCCATAGCTTGGCTGTGTGCCTAGAGCTTGGCTGTGTGCCAAGATCTGCAGAGTGACCAAGTTGGAAAATGAAGCCAGCTGGGAACACTCAAAACCCCCCTGGGTATTGCTTCAAGCAGGACTTGGGAGTGCACCCAGAAAAGTTTAATTTTACATACAACCTAATCAAATGGGGAATGGCCATGCCAGTAGAGTTGTATCAAAATCATAGGATAGTTCAATGTGCAATGAAAAGGTGTGAGAGAATTCCATCAGTACAATACTGAACTGGTCAAGTTCTCAAAGTGGAAGTAAGTTTTGAATAGTCTTGATTCAAAGATCCCTAAATAACCACATGAGCAGGTAACCAAGGGATTATAGATTTCCTGGAAGGACCATACCACCTAATTTGGGGAAATATTTCATACATCAATACTAAGTTGATGGTTAGAATGTTGACAGAGTGAAATTTTTAAAATTTATGCTTTCAGCTGAGGTGAGTATCTTTGAAGTCCTTAGAGCATTTGATCAACTCTTTTGATGTCATTGAGGAACACTGTGGTTTTCTGACTCACTTTTTGGTTCATGAGATGTTAACGTGGCCATTGCGTGTCATTCATGAGATGTTGAGGTGGCCATTGCGTGTCATCTATTGCACAGGAAAAGCAAGGAATTTACAGTATTTTCCCGTGGAGAACTCATGGTATGAGAGTAAAAAGTTAAGATGGGAAGCTTAGCAAGCCTGTAAATGAAAATGGAGAAGAATCCACCTTGACCGCATCAAAAAAAAATAACTGGAAAGCAAAGCTCCCCTTTTTAGAACATCTAAGGAAATTATTATTGACAATGTGATATGCAGAAATTTCAAAATCCTCCTTCTGTGCTTCTCAGACACCTTTCAATTGAGGTAGAACAAGCCCATCATTCCTCTTTGTTTATTCCCTTTGAAGACCCATCATATTCAAATGAAATCCTCAAGATATTAAAAGGCCTTCATGCCCAAAAAATCACCATATTATCTACTAAATACAAGCACATTGGTATGTCCTATGATGATGAGTTTATCGCTACACCTTCCTCTTAGCATAAATTAGCATTGTACAACATGCTTCATTCTTTGTTTACCTCATTTTAACACCAAAAAAGCTGCCTAGTCAGCCAGGTCCTTTTCTTCAGATACCTCTAAACTGAAACTGCAGTTTATGTTCAAATTTTGAATTCTTTTCCTCTTCTCACCTTGCTTTGATCACCTACATACATATCTTTACGTTTGGGGGACAATGTGACAGGTACACTTTTCAAGCTTCTTTTTCTGTGACCGAAAATAGTGTACCGGGACAAATAGCCATCCTCCCCAAATTTGTGGGCATGTACGCTAGTTATTGAATAAAAAGAACCAGTGCCTTAGTCTTTTGCGCAATGTGACGTAGGGAACTATAGGCTTAGCAGGAGAATCTTGTTCCACGACTAGGAAGGCACGGCCTTGATCCAAATCTATGTTCTTATCATTTATGGGCTTATCCATCCTGTTTCTTTTTTGGCGCCACAGCCCCCCTTTTCTGCGCTCCCCAGCTTCCCATCAACCGCGATTGATTGCTTGCCTCGCCCGTAGCGGCGATGCGCGTCAGGCTTCTTGGGAATTCAACTGGGAATGGGTGTTGGACCAGCAAAGTAAGAAGAACACCTTGATTGATGCCGCACTGACGCTCCCAACGGGATACATCCGTTGGGCACTCGATCCGCCGGAGTCAAACCATGTTGCCACATGAGCGGGGCTTTTGAAGAGGACTTAGGTCCAGCTTTCGAACAGAACGGGCGCTTTGGGGCGTTGTGAAAGAACATGGGGCTATGATCAGCAAACAGGCTGGTTTGAAAGGTTCGCCGATTCTAAAAACCGGTCAGGGACAGAAGGAACCAGACGATTGTAATTCTGAGTGAGGCAAGTCCCAAGAAAGTGTTGACTAAGCGGCTGGTTTTCGTACCTTGGACTTTGGAGACGACAAAACTTCACTTTGTCGGGGATAAGGGAGCCCTGAATAACGTAGGAGCAAAGTCTATATAAAGGGCGAAGCAGATACACTCACTCTCATCCAAAAAACCCGGTCTTCAGAACAACTTACCTTCAAGCTCTCTACTACGCTTTTTCTGTCATTTGGTATTCTTGCCATTGCTGACACTTCTCTCCACCTTCCACATTCGCTCACATACATACATACCTGTCAAACATTCGCTCACATACATACATACATAGCTGTCAAGATGTTTGTCACTATGCATCACTTCGTGTTCTCAGCCGTAGCTCTCGTTGTTGCTGCTTCTTCGGCCCCCATGAACGGACGCAGAAGAATCAATTTACTTGCAGACGAGGGAGCGTTGGGGTGGCTTTGCCATTTCGCCGGTCCTGCTGATCCGTCGGTCAATCTCTCCGTAGACCTCCCACAAATGATTGGGGGCTTGTGTGCCAAGGTCAGAAGAATCGCTTTATTTAGCGGTTTTCTGCTTGCTAATCGGCTGTACTTCTAGGTTAATAATGACTATGAGGGGTGTGAAAACTTTCCATCTCAACCCACCACCGCTCACCACGCGCCGTCGCACCACAATCAACATCCCGGCGCTGGCTCGAAGCATTCCAAACACCACGCGCAACACCAACATGTTCATCATGCGCCTCAAAAAGAACCAGAGCAGCCTGTTCTACCTGTTCTTACTCATTCCTTTGAAAACTCAAACGAAATCGGTTCCGGAGAGCCCATCCCGCCTACGCAGGTGGACTCCCATGTGGACCACGTTCCACACCCTGAAGGAACTCCGGACGCCTTATCAACTCTGCCAAACTCAAGTGCAAATCTTCCTCAAGCAGACTCCAGCATAGATCATATTCCCAAACCTGAGGACACCCCGAATCCCGATGTGGGCTCCGATGTCGACGCTGGGGCTGACGTTCCCCTGCGCGCCAAATCACCCGATGAGTCCCATGAAGGTGACTCTCCGAACCTCTCTTCGTTGCCCCAAGCCGCTGCCGCTTCGCCCGACAACTCCAAACCTATTGAGCAGGTACCTGAGCCTACCCCTGAGTTACCAGCAGAGACCCCTTTGCCCAAGGAAAATGAACATGGAAGCAACGTTTGCGATGAAGACTCTCAATTCAGTTCGAAACTCGAAATTTGCGTCCCTAAACAATTTTTCACAAGTCCTGAAGGCAACTCAGAATGTAAAAATGGAGAACTAGATGTTGTGCGTCTCAAGTGATTCTGAAACTTCGCGATCTAAAGTTGCTTATTGATTTTTTTTTTCTAAAAAAAAGGTTATCAAGTTATGCCTGGACATTTCAACTTTGGGCCTACATGAAAAGTTGGATGATTCATCTTTACGATTAAGTGAAAAGCTGGATCTTTCGGTTTTCGGATCAAGCCAGAAAAAATCGGATGGCAGAGTTTCCGAGTTGGCTGACCAACCTCCTAAAAACTCATCGACATGCCCATCTGATCAAATTTACTCCTCGCTCGTATCTGGTTGTGTCGACCGGAAATTCTTCTCTGTCCCGTTACTCGGCCAGCGATGTCCAGACGGTTGGAAGTTTGAAACGGTAATTAACATTCACATTTCACTCGAGTATCGATCCTGGCTGACAAAAAGTACGTTTTTCTCGCTCACAGGCGTTAGGAAGCTGTTTGAATTTGCTCAGTTGTCAATGTCAACCCAAACAATGACTAAGGTGGCGAATGGTTCAAATACGGAGTAACTCGGAACAAAAAAATCAAGTTTATAGTGGCCAGACGTTACTTTCTATCTATGCGTGAAGTATTTTACATCAAGCTGATATCTCGCCTTGCCTTGCGGCCTTCGAATACAAATAATACTGTGCAGTTTTAATGAAGCTAAATCAAATTTCTCTATGTCTGAATAAATGTCTGTATGTGTGACCCTAATTTACTCTGTCTTCTATTAATATTCCAAAATTATGGTCATTCAAGATCTGTATTCTTGAATAAAATTATTTTGCAATGAAAAACATCTGGAAAAACTGTTGTTGAATGTTGGCTTTGAAAATTAGCTGATCAAACTTGGGTCCTTGAGTTGTCAGATTGAGAAATTTGGGTACATTTCTACAATTTTTTTTAGATGAGACAGAGTCAGATTATGCCTCTGATTTTTGTTTTGAATTTGACTCATTCATTGACTGGGTTGATATATCATGAAAATAAATATTTAAAGAGTTTTTGAATCTAATTGAAGCTATGTAGCACCATCCCCAGCATGGCAAATCAACCCACCTTTTTATGACATATTGTGTTGATTTTGTGGGTTTGGTTGGAGAATCTGAGAAAGAATGTTATTGTTGAAAAATTACAATGAAAAGCAACAGGCAGATGCAGGTCATTTCTTGGGGTGAAGTGGATGTCCTAAACATAGGTGCAGGAAAAATAAGTCAACATGCCTAAACTTAGGGCACATTCCCTGCAGGATGTAAAACTTGGAAGGAAAACTGTCAAATTTGAGTTTTCACAGCCAGATTTGACCCCAAAAACATCTCTTCCAAAAGAGGCAGGGAGTTATTGGTGTGCAATTCCCTGAAACCCAGACCTTGACCAGTAATTTTCCAATCAAAATTGGGGGCTAAAACCATGGTACCATTGATTTTTTTTCACCTTTGTACCACCCAGTATGTTTCTCTACCATCCCAACTCAAGAGAAAAATTTCAAAAGTTTAGATCATCCCAATCATACTTGAAGAATAAAAAAATAAATAATAAAGAATAAAGAATGAAAAATAAAAAATAAAAAATGAAGGGCATGATTTTTTTAATGGGTGCTACCCTTAAACTCACGGGTGTTTTAGGTCCCCGCAACGTCTGGTATGCATGGATGAATCCTTGTTTACACAAGTGTTTCAAGAACTTTGTTTTTTGAAATTCCAAAACAGCAGGCCTTTAGATAGGTTTCTTGAACCCTTATGGCTAATCTTTTATAATTTTGGGACCAGTTAACCCCTTCAAAAATCCAGTCAAAAAATTAACAAAATCCAAAAAAAACCTCATTTTTGGAGCTATTGCTTTGGCTTTTGGCTTAGGTTTTTTTGGCACTTTAAACTCTCACAATATTTATCAATCAGCTGAAGAGCTCTAAAATATTTTTTTGAGTTTTTTTTGGATGTATCCTTGGCCTCCAAAAATTGGATCCAATTTAAAAACACTTCAAAAAAGCATATCCTTTTCAAGATATTTTTTTCACTTCTTGAATCAATGTTTCTCTCAATCTTTTTGGAAAAAAATAAGATTAACATCCAAATATTGAATGAAACATTTGGCTGAGCTTTGATTACAGCGTTTACCCCACAAATTATTCAGAATAATGAAAATAATTGAAAATAAAAGGTGTGGTCCACATTTTTGGTTCTAGTTTTTGTTCTGTTTTAATAAATTCAAATACAAAATTTTATTACAAATATTATAGCAATAATTTGGGTTGATATTATTCCACTAATATGGGTTTTATTTCTCTGCTGGATTTCCTCCTTGGGAAAAAAACCTCATCACCAAGCTCCAAATTCTTCTGAATAATGGTCATCCAAGCTTTGGAGTCCTTGGTCACAAAGCTTTTCCACAGTGGATCCAATTTGCGGGCTGGCCAATTATCAGAATTGAACTTGAATGAGACTATTTGTTTGAAATCTTCTAAAATAATTAAGCAAATAGGAAATGATTCGGGCTTTGGAGTGAGAGGGAAATTCAGAGAAAGATAATTGCAAGGCATTAAATAATAAAACAGAACCACTGGACACTTATATGTTTCAGCCAGAAGGAAAACATGGCATGGAAATATCATCCATATATTTAGGGGAGCTGGGCCATAAAGGTGGTTCAGTTGCCTTCTTGCTTCTTGGAAAGTTTAACCCCAGATATCACGCAATAATATTGTTTCCTTGAAGATTGGGTTTGAATAAAGCTCTTTCACCATTTATTTCCTGAATTCAATCCAGTCTCCTGAGATCCTCCCCAAGAAAATGGCTGCTTGTCTAAAGCCACCATTCCAATCCCCTATGACATATTGAAAATGGGAGATATGTGGAATGGCTGTTGCTGGGACAATGAAGTCTTTGGATTGGAGCTAAAAGAAAAAATCAGAATTCATTCTAAAATCAAATATTTTGGAAAAATTACACTCACTTGTTCCATTGAAACTTGCTCAAAGATTCCAGAATGAGAATATGATAATGTGCACAAAACCTATAAAAAATTCCAAAAAAAATCCGAAAAACTGAAAAAATCAGGTATTATCAAATTCACTCACTTTCTCACTTATTGTTGTTTCTGCTTGAGCAGGAAAATACTTTCCAGGTGGATGGTAAGGGGCTTCATCAGCTTGAATTTTGTGCTTTTGTCTCTTGATTCTAGTCCCAGGATTATAATCAGGGGAAGGAGCCCTCTTAGTGAAAACAGTTCCAGACCTCTAAAAAAAGATTAAATGAGAAAATTAATAAAAATTCATTCAATACAAAAAGAAAATTTAATCTCAACTTCTTAATAAAATCAAAATCTGGGAGATCCTCATCTTCTGAAGTATCTTCTTCTGTCAAAAAATCATCCCATGTTGAAAAAAATAAATATTCAGTTGATGTTGAGATGATTATGCATAAATATAAATTTACCTCTTCATCTGATTCCTCCTTCTTCTTTCCCTTCCCTTTTTCCTTTTTTGCCTTTCCCTTTCTCAAAACATGAAAGATTAAATAAAAAAAATAAGTTCTATTTTTTTATTTCTATCTCAAAGAGGAATTAATTACTGACCAGTGAATTTGCTGAAAATTTCCTCCTTGGCCTTCCTCTCCTCTTTGGTTCTTCTAAATATTCAAAGCCAGATGGATCCCTTTCACTTGAGGATTGATAGATCTTCTTGAACTTATTTGCTGCTACTTTGGGTCTTCCTCTTATTTTGGATCTTTGAGTATAATTGTGCTCTTGAATCAGAACAAGTTTATACTTTCCAGTGTGAAGCTTCTGTGTTTCACCCAGATAATGATGTTGTTCTCAAGGTGGAAATTTTCCAAATTCTTCAAAAAATTCAGTAAGATATCTATGTTCATTGGTTAATCTTGAGGGCTGTTAAAGGCTGGGTGATTCTGAAGTTGAGTCTGGGATGGCATTGAACTGCAGAAAGAAAGTTAGAAATTAATCAGAATATTATTCATTTGAACTTGTATAAAGAAAAAAAAACTTACTGAAAAGGGGGGTTTGACATGCCATTGAGGATGGAAATCCTCAATTTGGAAAATTTCACCCTTGAAGATAGCTGATTTGACTTTGTGAACACATGGTATACCCATATAAGAAGACTAATCACAGTTTATGGAAGTGGTTGAAGAATCAGAGACTTGATTGAATGAGTGAATGGTCTTGAGGGCATAATGGCTGATCTTTCCAGAAAGATTCTCCACACAGTGAGGCAAACCAATGAGCTGCTTGAAACCTTGCTGGGAGGCTTCAATAGATCTTTCATGAATTTGGATGGTAATAGAATTATATATCTTATCAAAAAAATTGGAAAAGGAGCCAGTAGAGGAAGTGATGAAGTGTTTGATGTAAGAATGAAGGCATTCTATTCTTGATGTACTTGTATTTCCAAAATGAGAGTATTTTTTGGCCAAGTAAGAGACAAAATTTTTTTGAGTGGGACCCAATTTTCAAGGAGGGAGTCTGATGAGGGAGCATTCCAGACTAGAGAACTTTTGGTGAAATTTTACTGATAAATAGCTTCAGATTTGGAGTTGACCAATTGGTGCCAGTGTTTCTGAAAGAGCTTCCATTCATCTTCAGAATTGAAATGCTTCCTGCAGTGGTTTTGAATATTTTTGAAAATATGCCAGAGACAGAGAAGGTGATGAGAAGATGGGAAAGATTTTTCTATGGAACTAATTAAAGCTTTTTCTTTATCTGTCACAATAACTCTGGGTTCTTGATGTTGTAATATTTCCTGAAGTTGATTGAGGGCTCATTCATAGTTATCTTGTTTTTCTTGGGATAAAAAACAGAAAGCAACTTAGAAAGTTCTTGAAGAATTGCTTAACCCAACAATATGGAGAAGAGGCATCCCAAATTTATTTTTTTTATGTGCAGTCCATCATGAGAAGAGTAGGAAATGTTTTTAGAATTTTTATGGAATCAGGATGTGAAATGAATAAAGAAGTCATGTGTCCATCCATATTGTTGATGCTGTAAAAAAAAGAAGAATTTTGGAGTTCCATTATTAAAGCTTCAATTGTGGTTTTTCCATCAAGATATTTTATGGGGTTTGAGATCTTTTATTATAAATACTACTGAGGTTTGTATGAAATGGAGTTGAGGAGTTTTTTATAAGAGAATTTAAAATTTTTAATGGGGGAACACCAGCCTTGGTTAAGTTTTCTACAATCTCCTGTTGCTTTCCATGAATTCTTCTATGGATTGGATGAGTAGAAGGATCATCTGAGGGGGCATGGTTGTGGTCTGGACGTATAAATTTAACCTGCCAGAGACCTAATCTTTTGGAGAAATTTCCAGATAATCTAAATGGGCATTTGGTCTTTCTTGTTGTTTGCAGTTTTTTGGGATCCTTACTGGGTTTATATCATCCAGATTTATCACCTTGAGATGTGTAGGTATGTTTCTTCAAGTTTGATACAATAGTAGAAATGGCATATCCATGGGACTTTGCCCATGATTGGATAGAATCAACCAACTCTTCCTTTTGATTATATGATAGTTCAGGAGGAGGGGCCAGAGGAGTGGTATCATTAGATTGAGTAGATGAGGAAAGGGCCAGAGGAGTATAAACAATAGTTTGATTAGATGAGGTGATGGAGGATGGGCCAGGTGAGACATTTATGAAGTTTTGTTGAGACATTTTGAAAAGAGATGTTTTTTTTAGAAAGGAATTTGAGATTTGAGTTGATGATTCAGAAATATTTTGAGTAGAAATGGAGTGAGAAGAGTTTTTGGTTCAGGAGGTTTGGTTTGGTAGTGGTAGGTTTGGAGTGTGTTTGTGTTGTGTTGTGTTGTGTTGTGTTGTGTTGTGTTGTGTTGTGTTGTGTTGTGTTGTGTTGTGTTGTGTTGTGTTGTGTTGTGTTGTGTTGTGTTGTGTTGTGTTGTGTTGTGTTGTGTTGTGTTGTGTTGTGTTGTGTTGTGTTGTGTTGTGTTGTGTTGTGTTGTGTTGTGTTGTGTTGTGTTGTGTTGTGTTGTGTTGTGTTGTGTTGTGTTGTGTTGTGTTGTGTTGTGTTGTGTTGTGTTGTGTTGTGTTGTGTTGTGTTGTGTTGTGTTGTGTTGTGTTGTGTTGTGTTGTGTTGTGTTGTGTTGTGTTGTGTTGTGTTGTGTTGTGTTGTGTTGTGTTGTGTTGTGTTGTGTTGTGTTGTGTTGTGTTGTGTTGTGTTGTGTTGTGTTGTGTTGTGTTGTGTTGTGTTGTGTTGTGTTGTGTTGTGTTGTGTTGTGTTGTGTTTTGTTGTGTTGTGTTGTGTTGTGTTGTGTTGTGTTGTGTTGTGTTGTGTTGTGTTGTGTTGTGTTGTGTTGTGTTGTGTTGTGTTGTGTTGTGTTGTGTTGTGTTGTGTTGTGTTGTGTTGTGTTGTGTTGTGTTGTGTTGTGTTGTGTTGTGTTGTGTTGTGTTGTGTTGTGTTGTGTTGTGTTGTGTTGTGTTGTGTTGTGTTGTGTTGTGTTGTGTTGTGTTGTGTTGTGTTGTGTTGTGTTGTGTTGTGTTGTGTTGTGTTGTGTTGTGTTGTGTTGTGTTGTGTTGTGTTGTGTTGTGTTGTGTTGTGTTGTGTTGTGTTGTGTTGTGTTGTGTTGTGTTGTGTTGTGTTGTGTTGTGTTGTGTTGTGTTGTGTTGTGTTGTGTTGTGTTGTGTTGTGTTGTGTTGTGTTGTGTTGTGTTGTGTTGTGTTGTGTTGTGTTGTGTTGTGTTGTGTTGTGTTGTGTTGTGTTGTGTTGTGTTGTGTTGTGTTGTGTTGTGTTGTGTTGTGTTGTGTTGTGTTGTGTTGTGTTGTGTTGTGTTGTGTTGTGTTGTGTTGTGTTGTGTTGTGTTGTGTTGTGTTGTGTTGTGTTGTGTTGTGTTGTGTTGTGTTGTGTTGTGTTGTGTTGTGTTGTGTTGTGTTGTGTTGTGTTGTGTTGTGTTGTGTTGTGTTGTGTTGTGTTTTGTTGTGTTGTGTGGAGTGGTATGGTGTGGTGTGGTGTGGTAATGGGGGGAGCGGAGTGGTATGGTGTGGTCTGGTGTGGTCTGGTGTGGTGTGGTGATGGGGGGTGATGGGTGGGGGTGGGTGGGTGGAGAAGGTTTCTTTTATGGATGATGGAAGGATAGGAGTGCTCCCAAATGGCCTGGAAAAATTTCAAACTCATATTGAATAGGAATGTTTGGGGTTTTATGCATGGAGGGCTCAAAAAAGTGGACCCCAGCCCAGAGGGGGGTTTGTTGTCCTCCTTTTTGGATTTGGTTTTTAGGGCACAAATAGTGCTTAAAAAATAAAGAAAAAAAAATATATTTGAAAGCCTTGAGAGGCCTGTTCCAAACTTTGAAGGTCAAATACTTCACATTCTCATACGTAAACACAACAAAGAATGCAGAAATAAAGAAAGACTACCCCTTTTATTTCCAATTTTTTTAATTGTGATGAATATTTCGTGGGGTAAACCCTGTAATCAAAGCTCAGCCAAATTTTTCATTCAATTTTTGGATTTCAATCTTGAGTTGTGCCAAAAAAATTGAGAGAAACATTAATTCAAGAAGTGAAGAAAAAAATGTTGAAAAGGATGTTATTTTGAAGAGTTTTTAAATTAGATCCAATTTTTGGAGGCCAAGGATAAATTCAAAAAATCTTTCAAAATTATATTTTAAAGCTCTTCAGGTGATTTATAAATATTTTGAGAGTTCAAAGTGCCAAAAAAAAAACCTAAGCCAAAAGCCAAAGGAATAGCTCCAAAAATGAGTTTTTTTTTTTGGATTTTGTTAATTTTTTGACTGGATTCTTGAAGGGGTTTAACTGGTCCCAAAATTATAAAAGATTAGCCATAAGTGTTCAAGACAACTATCTACAGGCCTGCTGTTTTGGAATTAAAAAAAACAAAGTTCTTGAAACACCTGTGTAAACAAGGATTCATCCATGCGTACCAGACGTTGCGGGGACGTAAAACACCCGTGAGTTTAAGGGTAGCACCCATTAAAAAAATCATGCCCTTCATTTTTTATTTTTTATTTTTAATTCTTTATTCTTTATTATTTATTTTTGTATTTTTCAAGTATGATTGGGATGATCTAAACTTTTGAAATTTTTCTCTTGAGTTGGGATGGTAGAGAAACATACTGGGTGGTACAAAAGTGGAAAAAAATCAATGGGAGACTATATTTTTTGATTCTTCTAAAAGAATGAAGAAAATAGGAGAATTTTTGAAATTTGGAGTGGGAGGGGAATTCAGAGGACAACAAGTGAAAGGCATTAAAGAAGAAAAAAAGAACAATTGGACACTTATATGTTTCAGCCAGAAGGAAACCATGGAATGGAAATATCATCCACATATTTAGGTGATCTGGGCCATAAAGGTGGTTCAGTTGCCTTCTTTCTTCCTGGGAATTTTCACCCCAGATATCACACAATAATCTTGGTTCCTTGAAGATTTAGTTTAATATAAGCTCTCTCAACATCACTTTCCTGAATTCAATCCATTATTCTTAGTTCCTCCCCAAACAAATGGCTGGTGCTCTGAAGCCACAGTTCCCATCCCCTATTGATTATTTGAGACTTCAAATTTTATGGTATTTCAACCAAGACCAATGGAACTGGGAGGTATAACAAGGTGTCAACATAGGACGTGAAAGGAAGTGTGATGAAAATGAATTGAATTTGATGGAAATTCTTACCCAGGAATTTCTCTGATACCAGAAAGAAAATGATAAATGAAAAGAGGAGAGACAAGATGGTAGGAAATCTGAGAGAAAGAGCACAGTCAAATGAGAACATGAGTTGTAATGAGAAAATTGGTATGAAGACATGAGTTGATTCTCACATCTGATCAAATATAGATATGTATGTCTTAATATATTTTGAGTTTTTTATCTGGTTCAGGGATGTTGAATGTGAGGTTTAGTGTTCAAGTTGGATCAAGGATAATGAATCTGGAGATAGGGATAGGTGGATGTTGACCGCAGATGGTGATATGAAAGGGTGTTTGAGAGAGGGGACAAGTTTGGTGAAATTTGAGGATGAGTGGGAATGGTGAGACTGGGAAGCAGGGTGATAGTGACAAGTTTGAAAGCTTAACATTGGGAGTAATTGGGGTGTTGATAGGTTTGCCTCCAGTCAGGACTAGCTTGAGAAGACCTTTTTTGATGTGATTTGGTTGATGCAGCCAAAGGCCTTCTTTGGTTGACACAAGGTGATTGCCAAGAATCTTGCTCAAAGGTCCATTGTTGGAGATGTTGAACCTGAATTTGATTTTGTCCCTAAATTCATCTGAGTTGCCTATAATCAAAAGATCATCAACATATAAAAACACATATAGTAGTTTGATGCTGTTGATGTACAGACAGGGATTGGCGCTGGAGGTTGTGAACCCTTGTTTGAGCAGCCACTTCTTCAGGGTCTTGTACCAACTTTTTGGTGCCTTCTTCAATACATAGAGCGCTTTGTTCAGTTTTAATTATGGAAAGGGAGAGTCATACCCAAGAGGAGTTTTGATGTAGATTTCCTTGTCAAGAGCAGCGTGGAGGAAAGCAGATTTGAGGTCCATTTGTTGGATGTTGAGGTGGTGATGCAGATCAAATACCAGTAGAGTGCAAAGGGTGGTTATTGAGCCCGTGGGTGCGTAAGTCTCTCCGTAGTTAAAATATTCTACTTGTCAAAAGCCTTGAAAACATAGGCAAGACTTGAAGCAAACACCCAAGTTTTCTGGCTTGTCCTTGATGCAGTAGACCCAGAAAGTGGTGAGAGCTTTCTTGCCGTTGGGAAGCGTGTGAAAACCCTCCCAAACTTCATCATGTTGATTCCATTGAGTTACTTGTTCATGGATTTGATCAAGTGAGCGCTATCTTTGGAATGGGTAGCCTCATTGTAGGTTCTTGGAACTGATCTGGCAATGAAGCCGTATCTTTGAAGCCATTGGAGGATAGAACAATTGGGGAGCAGGTGGGTGGGCTGAGTTGGTGGTTTTTTAGGTGGCGTTAGGTTTATTGGAGAGGGCTGGTCATTGGGCTTGTGGGGTGAAGGGGATTCAAGAGTGGAATTGGTGGTGTGAAGGGTGTGATTGTTTTGGGGATTGTTTATGGATGGTGCAGGAGCAAGGGACAGAGGAGGATTGGAAAGGTCAGGTGATATGGGAGTATCATTTGGGGTAGCAGTAGAGGTATCAATTTGTGGCAATTTAGAATTAAGAATGTCAGTGAGGGTTTTGTCATTTTTTAGGAGGGATTCAAATGGAAAATCTGTTATTGTGAGGGAATCAAGGGAAGAATCAGAGGGGCAGAGGTTTCCAAAAAGTTTAACATGTTTGGAACAAACAATGTTCCAAGATTGTGGGCATTAGACTTGGTACAAGTTCAGATCCATGTCAAATCCAACCAGAATTCCTTCCAACCCCTTCTCTTGGAGCTTGCTGGAAATGGAGGACTGATTGAGGACCACATTTCTTGATCCAAGAACTTACATGAGGTGAAGTTTTGGTGGTTTTCCAGTCCATAACTTGTGAGCAGATTTTTTTTCTTTTGCAGGAGAAATCATATTCAGTATCTGACAGGTTCTGATAATTATTTAATCCCAGAGGAAGGGAGGTATCTTCATGTCAATCATACCTGTTTGGGTTGCTTCAACAATTGATTGGTTTCCTCTTTTGGCAAGTGATTGTGTTGAGGGGTTTAAGGTTCAGACATGGTGTGTTTCACACTGTTCTAAATGAGGAAGGAGCTGAGTCAATGATTGACAAATTTGCCTCCATTATCTGAGTGCAGATTCTTCAGAATCTTTCCATTCTGGTTTGCATGGATTTTGAAAAACTTGATAATCTTTTCAGTGATTTTGAACTTATTTCAAATTGGAATGCACATCTTGAACTTGGAGAAGTTGTCCATCAGGAGTAGAAAGTACCTGAAACTGGAGAGAGAGGAGAGATGAATAGGTCCACACACATCTGCATGAATTTTTTCAAAGGTGATTTTTTTTGGGTGGTAGATGATTGGTACAGGGTAATCAAGAAATCTTCCCTTTTGCGCATGAGAAACAGTTTATTTTGTCCCATTTGAGATTTGGCAATTATTTGGAAAGGAGATGGGTTCTTTTGGAGTGAGGATGGCAGAAGCATTTATGGATGGCTGAGAGAGAAACAAATGAACAAGGGAAGGATTGAAATGAGGATGGTGACCCCTCAATGACAAGTAAATTGTCCTTGATGGAGCCAGAAAGGATTTTCTTGCGGTTAAAGGTGACTATAAATGGACTTTGGGAGAGGAGAGAAAGAGAGCAAGCTTTCCCGTTCAGTTGACCTAGTGACACAAGGTTGATAGCTAGGTCTGGGATGTAGAGCAAGTTTTGTAGATTTAGAGTGGCAAGACTGGTTGTCAGCTTTTCCTTGAAAATTCCTAGTGAGGGAATTGGAGCATTAGGATTTCCTTTTTGAACTTTAATATTGTCAGGGAGAATTTGTGAGAAGAATTCAGAATTTTTTAACATGCAGTTTGAGGCCCCAGAGTCAAGGAGAATATGATTACTATTCAATGAGAGAGATCTGACCATTTCAAAGCTGTATGCTAGGTGAGTGGAGGAGTTCTTCTGGTTTTGTGAAGTGGAAGAGGTTGATCATGCTCCAAATCCATTGTTCTGTCCTCCTTCATTGGGTCAAAGGTGAGGATAAAGCCACCAACATTTTCTGCAATTGTGACTGGCCTGTGGGTTGTGCCATGTGAGCTTGCACTTGATGACCTTGTTTTGATTCAACATAGCAGATGCATAAGAGCTTGCCACTACTTCATTTTTTACCTGGTTGAGATGTCAAAGCACAAGATCCCCATCCATTTTGGTGTCTCCAAGAGAATGGGTGATTGTAGTCTTGAGATGATTGAGTTGAGGTGGAAATTTGTAGAGAAGAAGATAGGCCACTATATCTTTGTTCATCTGAATCCCAATCTTGGAAATTTGGATTAGGAAAACCCTTGCATTGGTTATTAAATTCTCAACCTCCTTGGGGTTGGACTTCAGGTTGAGGAATTTGAAGAAGACCCTTGAAAAATTAGCAGTTTGTGATGAAGCATAGTATTTGGTGATGGATTTCCACAGCTCAATCCCATTGGTGAGGTGATGTTCTCTTACACAGTTGATGTATGTTTGATTGTCTAGTTTTTCAAGGAGGTATCCTACTATTTTGAGGTTCACATCAGGGGGAAATATTTTGGGTTTGGACAAGTTGAGCCAATTGGAAATGCCCTTGAGGGAGAGAATGGTGTGAATCTTTGATTGCCATAAGGAGAAATTGGAGTCCAACAATGTAGGGATTGAGTCGGTGAGTGTTTTCAGGAGATTCTGGGTGGATTCCATTGGTCTGTAACTAGGTTGTTTGCTTTGTTTGATTGTATGTGTCTTTGGATTTTAACTGTGATGATTTTAGAATTCAAAGTTTAATGTATTTCAAACTAAGACCAATTGAACTGGGAGGTATAACAAGGTGTTAACATATGACGTGAAAGCAATTGTGATGAAACTGAAGTGAATTTGACAGAGATTCTTCCCCAGGAATTTATCTGATACCCAAAAGAAAATAATAAATGAAAAGAGGAGATACAAGATGGTAGGAATTCTGAGAGAAAGAGAACAGTCAAATGAGAACATGAGTTGTAATGAGAAAATTGGTTTGAAGACATGAGTTGATTCTCACATCTGATCAAATATAGATATGTATGTCTTAATATATTTTGATTGTTTTAGCTGGGTCAGGGATGTTGAATGTGAGGTTGAGTGTTCAAGTTGGATTGAGGATAATGAATATGGAGATAGGGATAGGTTTATGTTTACGGCGGATGGTGATATGAAAGGGTGTTTGAGAGAGGGGACAAGTTTGGCAAAATTTGAGGATGATTGGGAATGGTGATACTGGGAAGCAGGGTGATAGGGACAAGTTTGGTGAGATTTTAGCATGAGTGGAGGATGAGTGGGAATGAGACTGGAACAAGTTTGGTGATACTGGGAGGAGTTGAAGTGGAGAGAGAGCAAAGCAAGGGGAGCAGAAGAATTGGAGGATTCAGGAAAAATGGGAGGACAATGATTATGAGCCACAGCGGGAGGAAGGGGATGATGATGATGGAACATGAGAAGCCAAGAGAGAGTCCTGCCCAATTAGTGGGAGTCAAATTTTGGTTATTGGAGGATTCACCTAAAGTAAAAGTTCCCAAAAAAATACAAGTCTTTTGACCAGCCCTAAAATAAAAACACCAAAAAAGTACAAGTCTTTTGACCAGCCCTAAAGTAAAAACACCAAAAAAAAACAAGTTCAACTTGTGTTAAGCTGATCCCGTCCCAAGTTTAACATAATTTTAGCTTGTGGTGGAATCAGACCAACACAAGTTGAACTGAATTACCATTAATCTCTCTCCAAAACACTCAATATAATGATGTTAACTCAAAACACTCAACATAATGATGTTCAAAATGTGATAAACCTTTATATTAATAGAACTTGTTAGCTGCATTAGAATTAAAATTTATATGAAACCCAATGATGAAATGAATTCAAAGTCTATTACAATCTAGAATACATTTGCAGTTGATCTTTGAAATGATCAACCCAACCAGAGGATTTTTTAGAAATCAAGGAATGTGGTTTTGCTACAATGGGTGGGATTGGAATCATTTATCCCTCAAGTACTAATAGAACCCAGTGTTTATTGTTTACAAATGAAATGAACATTGGATCTCATTGATCAGTAACACCATTTTTCATTGGAGTATAAGTATCACATGACTCCAATGAAATGAAACATATAGGCTTGGAATATGTGTCTGCTATAATTTGACCCATGTCTAATTTAGCCAGCCATTTTGAGGAGGGAATCTTTTCATTTATTTCTTCAACATCAAGTCTTTGTTTAATCTTTTCAACCTCCTTTGCAACACCCAGCATCTTAATGTAGCATGCTTTATGTTTCTCTGATGTTTCAATCATTTCCTTCCTAACTTTAAACCAACCATGTTCTTCATAACCAAGAGATTTAGCAATGACTCTAAATCTGCAATTCCCATATCCAATTGGATCCCAAATCTCACCCAAGAGCTTATGGAATTTCTTTGTTATTTGATTGAGGTATTTCAATTTTGTTTCCTATCATTAAAAATAACTTAGTATTCATTTCTTCATTTGGATCAATGAAATGAATACTTGCCAAAGATGAGCTTCTGGTTGAGCTTTGCTGCATGTTCTCTTCCTCTGAAGAGGATTCTGATTCCAAATTAAGTGATCCTGATTCACTTTCAGTCTCTTCCTCTGAACTATGAAATTCAGATTCAGATTATGCAAAATTTGACTAACAATTCATCATTAGTTAGTAACTAAGTTCCTTAAACCAAAAAAATGAACATATCCCAAAAGAAAAGACTTACAATCTTTTGTATTTTCTTGTTTGGAGCCCTTCTAGTTCTTTTTTACCCCTTGACGTGTTTTTCAACAAGCTCAAACTGCGATGGCTCTTGCCGCGTATCTGTCAATTTTGTCCATCCCCTACTTGATTGTAAGACTTTAGGTTCAATTCTTGGCTGCAATAGATATTTTGTAATCTTCTGAATGATATACTTCAATAGTCCGCTTTGCTCATGATCTGGAGATTCCAAGATCATTGCATTGACTTTTTCAAGTAGCTGAGTAATGCTTAGCATTTAATCAACATTTCACTGGAAAAATTCAAAAGGATCAACCATTAGTGAATAAGGATTCATTAATCAAAAAGCATTAATCACATAGTGACTTGAACAATCCAACTTAAGCCAACTTACAGAACAAGAACTGCAAGGGTCATAGTCCAACCTCCACTGAGGATGAACATCTTTGGGTACCATGGATCCTCTGAATGCTAGACAGGCACTTATTTGGTGGGATAAGGGCAAACCCATAGTCTTGAAATATGACTTGGTGCAGACTTTGCCATCATGATCATGTTTGAACTTCTGGAATTGTTCCCTAACAAGATGGATTGCCTCTAAAGACAATTTGTAACCCAATGGTAACAGTTCAGGTGGAAGAACTGTCCCTAACTTAATTTGAGAGTTATAAAGTGATGCATGAACTGATTTAATTTGATTTGAAACTGTTCTGTCAAGGATTTTCCAAACATCCAACAGGTTTCCCAAAGAGTTTGCAAGGAATTTTTCAAGAGTCGCATGGGCCCCTTCAACCCAAGGTGTTGCTTTGTTTCCAAAATCTGGGCTTATACAAGTCCACACTGTTACAAACATCTCTTTGATAGGGAAAACATTATTTTCCATCTCTTTGATAGGGAAAACATTATTTTCCATATACTCAAGTACATCCTCATAGTCTTTCAAGAAACACTATACAAGTCAAAAGTTCAGAACCAAATACTAGTAAGAATAAGAAGCAGTGATTTGGACCTACTCTGAGTTGGGCATCATTGACCTCCGCCTCCTCCTTGGTCTTTGAGGCCCCATACTTTTCCCACAGATTGATAAATTTTTTCCATCCTTCAACATCATAAACAAAACGCAGTTTACATTTTGCTTGTATTTTTTTAGACAAGTGCCAAGTGCAACATTGTCTTGATGAATCTGGGAAACTAGTTTCAATTGCACAAATCAGAGCTTTTTCACGGTCCTTCACAAAGACTTTTGGAAGTCTCTCAGGATCATAATCCAACGCCTTTAATTCATTCAAAGACCAACCGTAGAACTCAAATGTTTCTTTTGTTATAAAAACAAGAGCTTTTGTGAAAGTTTTCTGATTGGCTGTCATTCCTACAATATGCAATAGTGGGTTTTTTTACTTATTTGTTTGATAAGTACAATCCAACATAGCAATATGATGGAATTGTTTTGAAAGCTTTACTTCCTCTGGATGTGCTAAGTACAGGGCCTCTAAGTAACCCTCTCCACTGAACTTTGACCAGTGAATCCAACTTGTTTCTTCAAGCTGTTCATAGAATACCTCCATAACACTTTTTCCCTTTAGTTCTGAAAGCTTTACCTTCTGCTTAGTTTTATAGATTGTTTGGTCATCAACATAATCCCCCCCCATCAATCTTTCTCAATTCTCTCCTCAGTTGTAACGTATTGAGCCCATCATTCATGCCTTCTACTAGATTATCTAAGGCCACCCCCAAGATTCTCCTCAGTTGAGGATGCACAGGGGTATTTTCAGATGGTTGATGGTTATGTTGGGTTTCTTTGTAGCAGAGGCGCCACAAGGGTTCTTCCTTTGTGCAACTTGCATGGATTAAAAACTTGCACCCAACCTTCCTTGTGTGAGTTTTTCAAGACTGTTTGGTAAGAAGATTTCCTGAATAGGAACCATGCCTATCACAGGCTAAATCCACATATTGGTCATGCTTTGAGTTGAAAACTGTTAAAGCGTAACCATGCTTCATTGCCCATTTTTGAAAATAGTTTTGTGCTTATTCCCTAGTAGGAAAATCTCTCAAGGGAGGTGGTTCAAGTGGATCTAGTAAACATTCATTGGTTAAGTCATAGTTTCATAGTTACATGCACCCATCAGTTTCAATCAAATTAAATATGGCAAAGACCATTAACATAAAATGTTACTCACCACCAGAGGTCATTTAAATTTGTGAATCATTTTGTTCCTCAATTTTCACCCTTAATGAGGCTGCAATTGGGGCTTCCAATATTTCATTACCCAAATCCTTTTTTTTCTTTTTCCAAAGCTTTGTTGATGGCACTATCAATGTAGACCTTCCACGCAGCCATGTCAGAAGAAGGAGGGCTTGCCACTGTTCCCATGCAAAAAAATGCAATGGTATACTTCAGTATTCAGTCCAACTTTCAATTGATCAAACAAATGTTGCTCACTTTTGAGTTGAGAAAGAATTGTTTGCAGATTTTTATATGATTTATGATTTGAGTTTTCACTTTAATTTCACTTGAGTTTCACTTTAATGTCTCTTTGGGATTGCTAGGTGTGGAACAACAGTCCCACAAAGTATGCGTTAATCCCAAATTTGGGTTGACAGAACCCAAGTGTGTTCCAGGGGGTGCCCAAAATTCTGGTGCAACTTCCGGGGGGTTGTGCACCCCTGAAAAAGGCTCAAATGGACCATGTTTGGGGGCTACAAGGCTCCTGCACAACCCCTCAGGGGTTGCGTGTGTTTGAAACGGCCCTTTGTAGTTGTCTTGGGGCCCCCACGGCTCATTTGAGCTGTGTAGGGCCCTACACGACTACCACACGGTTGGAGCTGTGAATTTAACATCACCATTTTTATTAATTTTTTATTACATTTTTGAAGGGGTTCTTATGCCTCCAAGATTATCAAAAATGTGGTTTGGGGTGCCTAGGCACCCCTAATTACCCCTTAAAATGGCCCATTTGGGGCTGTTTTTCCCAAAATGGGCCACAAGTGTTGTTGACAACTCTTTGAGCGGTCAACCTTGGTTCACAACTCAAATGGGTTTCAAATGGTATTTTGCAACCCAAATGGGTTGCAAACGGTGTTTTGCAACTCAAATGGGTTGCAAACGGTGTTTTGCAACTCAAATGGGTTGCAAACGGTGTTTTGCAACTCAAATGGGTTGCAAACGGTGTTTTGCAACTCAAATGGGTTGCAAACGGTGTTTTGCAACTCAAATGGGTTGCAAACGGTGTTTTGCAACTCAAATGGGTTGCAAACGGTGTTTTGCAACTCAAATGGGTTGCAAATGGTGTTTTGCAACTCAAATGGGTTGCAAACGGTGTTTTGCAACTCAAATGGGTTGCAAACGGTGTTTTGCAACTCAAATGGGTTGCACATGGTGTTTTGAAACTCAAATGGGTTGCAAAAAGTGTTTCACACCTGTTTGAAACCTGGAGTTGCAAATTGAACACTTCCCCCAACAAAAACCAAATAAAAATAAATAAAGAAACAAAGAAAAATAAAAAATCCCTGGGGGGTCACAACCCATTTGGGTCAGATTAATGGGTTGCAAACAAGCAGTTTTCCTCCCCCAAAGGTTGCGCAAGTTGTAAGCAACTTTGTTTTCAACTTTTTTAGTTGTGAACAGAGCTTCACAACTCATATGGCTTGTGAAAAGTGCTTCACACCCATTTGCAACCCAGGGTTGTGAATTTAATGCCTCCATTTTTTTGACCACCCTATCAAACCGTGTGGATTGGGGACGTTGTGGGGATGTCAACACCACGCAAAATCAAGGATTGGGACCATGAAAAATATAACACTTTAGAAATATATCAAAATATATAAAATAGAGTGCATCAGAGTTAAAATCTTTAAAAAATCAAGTTGCTGATTTCAGGCTTATCCTAATTATTCTTTTCATTCAAAAAAAAAAAAACAAAATCCAAGAAAAAAGAACCTTCCTTATAAATTTTGGTAGAAAAAAAACCAAAAAACTAGCCCTCCCCCCCCCCAAAAAAAAAATTGCAAAATAAATGGTTTTCCCCAAATCATTAATTTGAAATTTCATTTTTTTTGTCCAACTCTGATACAACCTAATAGGAAGAATATGAAAAGATATATATATATGAAACTAGTGTTATATTTGAATCTGATTTGTGCAGTTTTGAGCCCTTTTTTTAAAAAAATCTTTTGAATCATCTTGGAAGCCCTCTGGAGTCTAATTTGTAGCTACATAAGACCATCTCAGGATTCCTCTAAGTAGCTCCAGAAAAAAAAAATTTGAGATCCTCTCAAAAACCTTCAAAGAGATTCTTTGATCACTTCAAAATGGGTGTTTCCAATACCTGATCAACATTCACCAGAAAATCACCTGAACTGAACTTGAATTCCTCATCCATGACTATCTTCTGTTCACACAAGGTCTGAGTACCTTCCTCCTTGGTTTTTCAATTATTACAAAAGGTGTGCTTTCATTCAAAAATCAAGATCTAAATCCGCAGATATCTATTTTTTTTTTCAAATTTAACCAGTGTAAATCCATCAATCCCCAAGCCCTTGAGGTGTCCCAAGACAGTTTTTCTTTTTAATTTGTCTCCTTTTCTTTATGTTTCCTACAAGTTTGAATGCATCCACTCATCCCCACTTCAAAATTCATAAACCACCCTTCCCTTTTAATTTTTCCTCAAGTATTTTTTCTTCATCCTCTTGATCCCTCTCTACTTCAATCACCATGAAAAGATTCCGGGGCATCATCCAAGCTCTTGTACCTCTCACACCTTTGGGTGAATGTATAATTCCTCAAGTTCCACCAAGGCTTGATGTCTACCCCTAAAACTGGTTGGATCTCTCTTTATCTTTTGGCTTGTTTCAATTCTTGATTTTAGTTAATTCAATCACTTGACCCTTCCTCAATTTTTCTTCTTTTTTTCCCTTAAAGAAACTTGACCTAAGGTCCATAGTTCGATCAAAAAAAAAAAAAAAAAAAAAAATGAAGAGTATTTTGATCATCAATTTTTTTTTCCTTAGCCTCCAGTGATTCTAGTCGGATTGGCAATCTGAGAATGAGACGTTCAAAAGAAAAAAAAATCTAATTAAAAAAAAAGGAAAATTAAATCAGTTTTTGTTTTTTTTGGCTGACCGGGGACCGGTTAGATTTGAACTGGTAGATTCATATATTTAATTTGCTAGGAATCCGAATTCACGAGCTTTATTCCTATTCTACTTGATCATCCTGAAGCCTACCACCTCATCCTCAGCTTTTTAAATTTTTTTCTTTCTTCATCAAAATTCCCCCCCCCCAAAAAAAAAAAAAAAAAAAAAAAAAAAGGGGGAAAAAGAGATGATGTGTGAAACTCGATCGGATCGATATATGTACATACATATCTTCTTGGTTTATCGAGGAGGGGGTGATCGGTCTCACCTCAGGCTCAAGGAAGATATGTATGATGTACTGCTTCGAGCCCAGAAGCTTCCTTCCACGAGTCATACAAGAACCTTGTCATCCTGACTTTCTGAGCAGCCAGGATCATGATCATGATCGAAGAGGATTCGACAGGTCTGGATAAACGTTCTGAAACTCGCACAGAGGTTTTTTTTCCTTCGCTCGAATTTCAATCCAGTTCAATTCATTCAAGCCAATCTCGAATTTTTGGTCTCCTCAATCACAACATCACTTCCTACCCCTACACCATCTCGCTCAACTAAAAGCTGCCCCCCCCCCCCCGCCCCCAACGGGCCGGCCATGACCCCAACCCATCCCACGCGGGTTCAAGAGTCACTGGAGATGAGATGCTGAAAGGTTGCGGTCGACTCACGCTCTCTGAGGATCTCTGATCTGACAAAAAAAAGTCTGGACACGCCCTAGACGCCATGACGTGGATACTTATGTAGTATCATGGCGTCGAAGGGGGTCGAGGACGAATCGACCTGCGCGCTCGATCCCCATCACACGAGAGTACACGCACGATCATCATCGATTCGAAAACCGAGTGATGGAGGACGCTCTTGGAGTGATCCAAAGGCAAAACGAAAATAAGCCTACAAGCATAGGAGTGGTCACAAGATGTTCCCGTTTCAAGATATATATAGAGAGATAAGTGTGTATATATGAATATATTAGGAACCTTCAGGAAATGTTGGGGTAATGGGAACTAAACAGAGGAGGGTCTCTCTATGCGATACATACATCCGTCACTCTATATGTATGCGTTGACAGTTTTAAAGAATTGTACCCAAGCTGTTGAGGTTACATGCAAAACAGAAGCCGATGATGGGAAGAGGATGCGAGAAAAAAAGAAAGAAAGAAAGATCCAGGGTAGTCGAACGATAGTGCAATCGAGTTTAAAACGTGGACGCCGATGGAGGAAGTCAGCCCAGATTGGTGTAACGAAATGGTGGACGGACAAGAGCGTTTGATGGAGGATGGCAAGTTAAAAAGGTTAAGACGTCAGTTTCGCGGTCTCACAAGTTTAAATTGTCAGTGAAATAAGCTGGGATACAATATCAAGTGACGATGCGGACAAAAAAATTATTGGAAGTTAGTTCCATCCTCGTCCTCCCCACCCGCCCGCCCAAACCGGAGTCAATCGCAAGGAAGCATCAACACGGGTAAAAACCGGTCAGCTTCAACTCCAAGCGCTGAGAAGCGCTACTTTGGGTTTCGCCAAGCATCACCGGTGGGTCCTTTCCAGATTGCCAACCCCAACGCAGCAATCAAGCCGATTGACAAACTCATCGGGATGGCGGATGTGATGATCAAAGACCATTTGGATGGTGGTACGACGGGTGTGGGGTATTCGGGCGGGGAGGATGAACGCCGACGGATTCGAGGGGCAAAAGGTAAGTCTGAAGATTGAGAAGGGATAGCTGACCCAATTTGCTTAAGAGAACGAAGATAAACTGTGAGGGTGTTGATGAGATGGGGACAAAGAGAACCAAGGGGATTTGAGATCGTAGATCAGTCTACAGCTGAAGTACGAGGGGGAGAGAGGTGATAATAATCATGTCACGCGAGAGCTCAAAACCCAAAGCTGGACTGACAGATATCTAGATTGCGTTCTGTTTCTTCTTCCATACCAACTGGAACACCAGTCAAGTAAAGCTCAAGTTTGGTCGAATCGGAACCTTGACTGAGTGAAGTTTTCAATTTTCCAAAGTGGCCTGGGTTGAGGATTAGCCAATGCGAGTAGGTGGTCCGGGATCAGCAGGGGGAAAACACCAAGGTATCAGGGTTGAACTGAAGGAGTTGAGGGGATCTGGACAACCTGCTGGCCATGTAGGAGCTCTCCAAGTCGTAACGAGTTCATTGGGTCGATCAACACTGATCACCTTCCCAGTAATGTTCCCACCAAACAGCGACATCTCTGCACCGACCTCGGGTTTCATCTACTCGATTTGAAAGATGGGATAAGCAGCGATCCGAGTGATGTGCGGAGGGTGACGAAGAAGGAATGGATGGCCGACCTTGGCAGGATTACGAGTCCACATGGGTATCTTGGTTTCATCAGTCAGGATATCAAATAGATCTGACGCACTGCTCATGAACTGGCCATCGATTCGAAGGTGGGATGTATTGACGACATTCTCCTTGCTGGATTTGGTGGACGGGTCTTCGACGGGTACTGGAGCGGTGGTGGGGGCTGATTTGGTTTGGAGATTGGCCGGGTTCGGCTGAGGCGTCGAGGTACCTGAATCGGTGGGAGTCCCAGCGGGTGATAAACCGTTTTCCTTGTAAAAACCAGGCCCGTGGACGTCGACGATCGCCTGGATCGTCAAGAGAAACGAACGAGATCAGGGAGGACTAAGGACCGATAGGGAGGGTGATGCGCAGGCGATGATGGAAGGGGGAGATAGTGAACTAGATCGATTTGAGTGACAGCCTTATGAGCGGGAGATGATGACTGACCTTGGGGAATGCTTGAAAGATCTTGCACATGGCAGGTCCAAGATTTTGTTTGGCCCGCGTCTCGACGCCGGCCTTACCACCGGAATCCAAGGTGGTTTCAAAGACATAATCGGACTCGGCCATATCATGAGAGATTTCGGGGATCGTGAGACTACCGCCGGTGCCATGGCCAGACCAGCGCACGGTCATTTTGAGGTCATAGATGGTGATCAACCTGATGGGTGATGATGGTTGGAGAACCATAGAGATAAAAAAAATTAAACAATCCCCAAGGGTTCAGTTTCATCGACGGATCTGATGGAAAGTGATGCGTGGGGATTCGAGCTTTTAATCTGACGGACTTGGCCTTTCGCATCCCTAGTTCACAGTCTCCCTCGAGCGTGGAGAGGCTTTCGATCTTCAGGCCATCCAACTCGCCGATCTTGAGTAGTTTGTCATCGAACTGAGCGGGAAGGTGCACAAGAACAAAAAAAAAAAAAAAAAAAAAAAAAAACAGAGTGAGATTAAGATCCAAGGCTCATGAGTAGGAGGGGGAGAGATGGATGGATGATCTACCCATTCCTTGGCCCATCTGGAGAGGTCTTTTGTTCTGAGATCAGAGGAACCGATGAGATGGTTTTGTGATTAAGAGCAGGTTGAGTCAGTAGTTGAAAAAGAATATTCGAAGATCAGTAGTGACTGCTTGATCGACTTGATTGATTACCTCCAGTGGTAGTTGGTGATAAAGTTGGACATGGGGAGGTGGACTCGATCGAAGGATATGGATGGTTGGATGGATGAAGTGGTTGAATTGGTTGGTCGATGGTTTGTCAGTCTGTCTTGATGCTGGTGCGGTGGCTGGGTGGCTGAGTGGTAATCAGCAAGTGTGGTCGGACTGATGACGAGGTCGTTGGTCAGCCGCCCTGATGGCTCGTTGGCGGGCGATCGAATCTAATTTCTGACTTGGGTCGAGCGATTTAAACCACCCAAGCCACTGATCATTCCCATATTCTTCTTGGTTTTTTCCTCTTTACTCTGAGAAAAAAATTCAAATTCAAAACTCTCTTCACGAACCTTCTCGATCATCCTCGACGACGACGACGACGATGACGACGACGACGACGATAACGACAACGATAACGACAACAACAACGACGACGACGACGACGACGACGACGACGATAACGACAACGACAACGACGACAACAACAACGACAACGACGACGACGACAACGACGACGACGACGACGACGACGACGACGACGACGACGACGACGACGACGACGACGACGACGACGACAGCGGCGACGACGACGACAGCGGCGACGACGACAACGACAGCGACGACAACGACGACGACGACTCCTCGCGCGATCTTGCAAAAGAAGCAGTCAAGACACCTTACAGGGCAGTGAATGGCCTCCATTGATTCTGGTATCACAAGAGTTCTTCCTCAAATCTAGGCTCGGACCTTGGATTCCTCTCAAAGGATGAATGTCTAGCAGGGTGGATATACAATTCAAAACGCTATACAGTTTTTAGTTTGGTTTTTTGTTGAAAAAGATCCCCAAACTGGTGTAATTCAAATCGGAGGGTTTCAAAGAGATTGCAGGTTTCATACATATTATCAAGTAATCCATTTATGCGTCATTGTCCACCAACATGTTAAACACCTTATCCACACCTTGGCATCATCTCCATACTCAAACTTCAGCATCACCACACCATCCATCAAAACATAAAAAAAAACCATTATGATCATCACTTAATCTTATAAAGCTAGTCACTCTGTCATTTTCCAAACCAAACACCCAACAGCTAGTAGAAAATTCAATGAGGTCAAAAAGGTTTTATTAAACTGCTAGTGTAAATTACCCCCCAAATTTGGGGAGAAAATCCCTTTTCTCAGTTCAAGTATGCACTTTTCCTGGTGTAAAGGTTTGAGGGATGCAGGAGGTGCATCCCTGATCTTGGAAAAATGCCAACACCAAAAGAGATAACTAAAAATTTTGAAAGTGGATAAAAACCACAGGAATTGATACCAGGCCTGAAAGAGTAAATTATTTTATAGAAACTAGATAAGCCTGATTCATGCTTTGATTTGAAATACAAGATTTTATACTTGGATTTTCTAGTGGAAAAATGATAAATCATGATCCCATGATGGCAGACTCTAAGCAATCCCATGTAAAAAAATTCAAAATAAAAAGAGGCAAAATATCCAAACAATCAAAAACTTGATCTTCCAAAAAAATTGTGGAAATCTTTGGAATGATCCATGGAAGTTTTTTTCCTTTATCAAGATGATTGAGAGCCAGCTAATCCTATAAAATTCACCCATCAAATCATCTTCAAAATCCAACCATCCAAATGTGATGGATTTATTAAATATTGAAGCTTGAGCTCATGTACCATAAAGGTTTATCACATGTATCCTAGGATCATATAGTGTTGAAGAAAATTTTCTGGAAAATCAAAGTAGAGAAGAAACAGATATCTAAGTTCATGGAGATCAATGGATATTAAGTTTTTATGGGATTTGGTGATGGAATCACCTTTCCTCTGGTTTTCATTGGAAGAAAAGGCAAATAATCTGTTTCTTCACATAGGTTTCATCACACTCTGACCAAACCTGTTGACTTTTTCTATAACATACTCTGTTTTTTCTTTTTCTTTTTCTTTTTTTGAAATGAAGAGACAGAATTCTATTTTCAATCCTTTCAGGCCACTATCATAGGTGTAATACATACAGGCACAGATTTTCAATAGTTAATCTACTCAAAATACATCAGACCCAAATTTTGACTGATTTAATAGTTGATGGAAGGTACTGAGGGTCTTGTGATTTGATTAACCTGAATATTGAAATTTAATAGTGGGTTAAAAATTTCCTTAAGTGTTTAACATCAGTTATTGTTTTGAGTGAGATTCTGTTAACAGGAAACAAGTTTGGCAACAGAATGTGGGTTCAATCCCCAGGTATGGGCGGGCAACGGAAGAAGCACAAAGAGACCTTTGAGAACAAAATGGAGGTTAGATCCTCAGGTATGAGGGGGATGGGAGCAGCATGAGCAGACCTAGGGAGTTAAG
Organism: Puccinia polysora; assembly: GCA_025617555.3. NCBI lineage: Eukaryota > Fungi > Basidiomycota > Pucciniomycetes > Pucciniales > Pucciniaceae > Puccinia > Puccinia polysora. The sequence continues at coordinate 44,916,173 of CM062628.1, forward strand.
GAAAACAATCACAAGGTGGGGTTGGATTTCAAATTGAGTAAAGTGGAGAATTTGATAAATGACAAAAAGAAACATTGTGAGAAAGAAATAGGTGAAGAAGTACCTTTGGGAACAAAATGGAGGTTAGATCCTCAGGTATGGGTGGGGGATGGTGTAAAAAAAAAGAGGTAAATGCCCCTAGAAGTTGTCCTCAGTGTTTGGAAGTTATTGGTCCCAAGCGTCTTTAAGGAGTTGAGCACACCATTCAACCAACTACAGGAGAGAGAGAGTTGAGAAATATCCTGATTAAATTTGACTTTAATTAATTATTATTAATAATTTTAACAACCAGACTGGAGCAAGGAAAACATCAACACCAGAAGATATAAACCAGAACACAACAATGAGAAGGAAAAAAAGAGAGCAGCATCCTACCCCATTCTGGAAACAAGGAGGGTGAAAGTCCCCTAGTTATCCTCAAGTTCCAGAATCAATGGTCCTAGCGTCTGTAAGGATAAAGATGCTCAAGTAAAGAGAGAGAGAGAGAGAGAGAGAGAGAGAGAGAGAGAGATAAAGAGCTGAATTTCCTTTCCTTTCCGTATCCTTTCATTTATCCATCCCTCAAGCCATCCTCTCTCCTCTTTTCCTTTTCCTTTCCTTCTCCTTTTCTTGTCCCAGATCCAATGGTAAGATAAGATAAGATCCCCCCCAGAGCTGGGATTGAGAGTGCGGGCTTTATGCCCACCCTCTCAACCCTAAACCAAGTACAAGTGCAAAAACAGCCAAACAAAAAATGTAAAAGAAACCCTAATCCCAGAAGCCTAGCCTAAACCTAACCCATTCCCTGCGTGCTTATCATTCCTTACATCCAGTTTGTCCTCCTCAATACCTGGCCCTCGGCGGCGCCCTACTTGGAGCCCCCCGCTTTTCTGTATCCACTTTGCGCGCCGCGTGATTCCCTGCCCCGCGGGTTGGCCTGTGCTTGCGCGCGCCCTGCCCTACTTCCCCAAACTAGCTTCCCGCAAACCTGGTTGGGCCGGCTCCATTCTTGGGTCCGTAATGTCCGAGTGGGCTGCAGCCCCCCACATCCAATCAAGCCCAACCCATGCCCAGTATGCCAAGCCCTGCGGCGCCTACTGCTGAGCCCACTTCTGCTGCTGCTGAGACTGCAGCGGCCACTGCTGAGACCGCGCGCATCCAGGTGCTGAGCCTGACCTACCAAATGCTGAGCGCGCCAACCATGGCGCGTTTCCCAATCAGAGACTATATACCAACACCACACCAGAAAGCAAAGGAATTGATATAGTGTTGGGATTTGAGGGTACACAGGAGTTGAGAGCAGACAGAAGGATTATCATTTCATATGAGAGTGAGAATAATCAGTAGAGTGAATAGACAGACATATGAAGTAAGAGTGAAAGAGATAACAGATGAACTTACCTGAGGGTACGCAGGAGTTGAGAGCAGACAGAAGGATGAGGAAAGAGATCCTTCAGTCTGGCCCATACTCTGCCCTCAGGTAGTGTACAACCAAACTAAGATTTGTGACATTTATGTGGGCGCATGTGACTGGTGTGATTGAGGTGAGTGAAAGCGCGCACATGTCAGGTGATTTAAAGTGGTGAGGGGAATAGAAGTAAGAAAGAAAAGATAGAAATGAAAGAGATTGATGGAGAATGTAATGAAGAAACAGAGACATAAGAAGGAAAGAATTGAGACAGTAAGAAAGAAATGGAAAAGGGAAAAATAATGGAGAGAAGAACGCTTTATTCCAACACCCCCCCTTGCTAGCCAAAGCCGGTGAGACCAAACATCCATTGATGAGCTTCAAGAAGAACACGGGACAGAGGCTTGGTTAGCATATCTGCTAGCATGTCTTTTGTGGGGACCTGACCAACCATGAAAACACCGCGGTCAACGCATTTGCAAATAAAGTGGTGGCAAGTGTTGATGTGTTTTGTGCGGGAATGGTGTTTGGGATTCTTGGCAAGTGCCTCAGCACCTTTGTTGTCAATGAGAAGCAGAAAAGGTGAATTGTCCCTCAGATGTAGCTCGCATAGCATGTTCCAGATCCAAAGCCCTTCCTTGCAGGAATCGGAGAGCGCCTTGTATTTGGGTTTGGTGCTGGAGAGGGAGACAGTAGGCTGCTTCTTGGATTTCCATGAGATAGCCCGTTTTCCAAGACAAAAGGTATAACCAGAGGTTGACCTGCGATCTCCTTTGTCTTTGGCCCAGTCTGAGTCCAAATAGCCCAACAGGTTGACAGAGGGACCACCAAGCGTGAGGCGGTGATCACGGGTGTGGTTGAGGTACTGGAGGACGCGGAGAGTGGCGTTCCAGTGCTGCAGCCATGGGTCTTGAAGAAATTGGGACAGTCTGTTGAAAGCAAATGCCACTTTGGGGCGGGTGCATTGCAACACCCACAGGAGAGAACCTATAAGTTGGTTGTACTGGGGTGGCAATGGAGGAGAATAAGACGCGCGCTGCATGAGATCTTTGAAGTGCAAGTCTGTGGGAGTACGGACAGTGAGATTGTCATTGGGGAGAAAAGAGAGCATAATAGAGGAAATGTAGTGGCTTTGGGAGATGGACACTACCCTACTGTCGGGGTCATGCATGATGGAGATAGAGAGAAAGAGGGAAAGATTTTCATCCAAGCCAACCTTTAACCGCTGTGGAAACTTTAGAGAGCAACCCCCCCGAAGTCGTCCTCGAGTTCCGGAAGTTATTGATCAAAGCGTCTGTAAGGAGATTGGATGCGGCCGTTCAAGAGAAAAGGAGGGAAGAGGAGAGGGATTCTGTTTTCCTAAGTCCGCTCCCCCGCCTCCTGATGATACAATGATACAATAATCCGATGATACAATGTGATCCCCCCTACAACCCGGAGTCGAGGGGAAGGGTATTTGAGCCCTCCCCCTCAACCCTAACCTAAGTACAAGCACAAAGACAGACTGGCAACCATGAAGAAGGAACCCTAGACCCAGAACCCTGACCCATCCACCAACCCATACCCTATCCGTGTCCTATTCCGCTTGCTTGCCTGCCATTACACGCATCCGGTTCGTCCCCGCGGCGCGGCCCTCCGCCGCGCGCTTCTCGAAGTTCACCGCAATTGCCCGTATCCGCCCGACGCGCCGTCGTGAATTTCCCGTCCCGTGGCCGGCCCGCGCTTGCGCGCCGCTGTCCACGGGTATAGCCCCGCGATCGCTCCGTCCTTTCCTTCCCTAACTAACCGCCCGAGAACCTGATTGGCCCGGCTCCATCCCTGGGTTGGACATCCACGCGGGTCGCGGCCCGCCTCCCTTAGTCAGGCCCGGCCCGCAGTCGCGTGCTCGATCCCGCCGCGTCCACTGCTGAGCCCGCAGCGGCCGCTGCTGAGAACGCGCGCACCCCAACTGCTGAGCCCCGACCTACCAGATGCTGAGCGCGCAGGCCGCGACGCAGTTCCCGATCCGAGGCTATATATTGACACCACACCGCTGGCTGATGGCGCCAATAAAGGAAGTGACGAATGAATTCATGCCAACTATGGCAAGGTCATCAACGTGGGCTGTAACAGCCCAATCAGCTCACCACTGGATAGCTTGTAGTATAAGGATGGATTGTAGCCCAAGCGGGATAGACCAAGGGATAGGAGGGCGGAGTTGAGCTCAAGGTTCCACTGACAAGGGGACTTCTTAAACCCGTATATTGCCCTTGTGACCTTGCAGACCCAGTCAGGGTGGTTAGGATCCTCAAAAACGGGTGGTTGAGCCATATAAATGGGTTCCTCAAGATGACCGTTCAGGAAGGCTGTTTTGAAGTCCAGCTGACAACCAACCCATCCCTTATGACCTAGAATACTTAGAAGGAGCCGGAGAGTTTTGAGACGGAGAGTGGGAGCAAAGAACTTGGAGAAATCCAATCTGCGGACTTGGATGAAAACCATGGCAACAAGCCTGGCCTTCAGCTTGATGATGGAGCCATCCGGACGCCTTTTCACTTTAAAAGCCCACTTGCTGCAAATTTTTGACCTTTAGGTGGCGGGACTAGGGTCCATGTCTTCATTCCCTGGAGCGAGGCCATCTCCTCTTGTGCCAAGATGATCCAGCAAGGGTAATGAGGAGACTGCAGGAGTTGTTTCCAGGTTTTAGGGGCGGTGAGATTGTCCTTAACAGAGGCATGTTGTGAGAAATTCCCATAGCGGGCTGGGGGGAGTGAGGTACGGGAGGACCAACATGGAGAGGGAGGTTGACAAGATGGAGGCATCCGCAGAGGTGACGAGGGGAAGATTGGGGGGACAGGGGAGAGGGGTTCTGGCAAGGATGCTTCTGGCAAGGACAGAGCAGGGTGTGGGGGAGTGAGAACAAGCGGGGGGAGGATGATGGAGTCATTGGATGGAGAAGGGCTGGAGGAGCAAAAAGGTAGGACTGAAGGGTTAGGGTTGACAACTGAAGGAGGGGATGGGGGTGGAGATGATGTGAAGGCAGAGTCAGGAGAGATTGCATCAGGAGAAAGGGCGGATACAGGAATGGGATCAGGGACTTTGGATGGGCTTGGAACCAAAAACCAGGAAGGAGATGTTGATGGAATATCCGGAGGGGGTTCAGGCCAAGGAAGTTCCATAGGTACGGTGGACTGAGAAGATAAATCATTGGTAGGAGGGGATCCATGTGGGAAACAGGAATTGTCAAATAGGCAGTACCTGGATTTGATCACCTTTTTGGTGGTGAGATCAAAGAGATGGAAGCCAGCGTGGTCCAACAGATAGGAGAGAAGCACTGCGGGCCAACCTTTTCAATCCAACTTGTTCCTGTTGGCTTCAGGGACTTTGTACCATACAAGACATCCAAATGGGTGAAGGTGTTGAGGTTCTACATTGGGAGCTTCAAGGATGGAATTTGGAGAGACAAAACCTTTTGGGGTCTTGCACGGATATGAGTTGAAAGATAAAAGGCTGTTTCTGAGGGCAGATGCCGCCCAGAAAAGTTTGGAAGATTTGATGAAAGAAGAGAGCATTGTATTAAGTTTGATATTGTGCGGTTGGTTCTTTTGGCAACACCATTCAGTTGAGGAGAGTGTGGAGGACCAGGTTTGTGAGAGATACCTTTTTCTGCAAGATAGGCTTTCATGGATTGATTTAGATATTTGCTGCCGTTATCTGATCTTATTGAGGTAATCTTTGTGTTGTATTTGTTCTCAAATAAGGCGATAAAATGTTTGGTGGATTGAAAGACATCAGATTTAAGGCAAATGGGATAGGCAAAAACGGCTTTTGAGCAGTCGTCAATGTAGGTGACAAAATACCGGTATCCTTCCCTGGAGGTAGTTTCAAAACTTCACACGTCCGTGTGAATGATTTCTCCCGGTCTTGAAAAACAATAGCTCAGGCAAGAGTGGAAAGGTTTCCTCGCCATTTTTGATTCAATGCATGTGACGCACTGATGGACCTCCTTCTTGTTCTTTGGTTGTGTTGTTATGCCGTGTGTCTTGAGATATTTCTGAAGAGATTTCAAGTTTAAGTGAGATAACCTACAATGATAACCAAAAAGACTATTGTCAGAGGTTTGACTGATGCTTGAGTAGGTTGATTCTTTGCTGCTTACGTTCAATTGTGGTAGATAGTAGAGGTTTCCCTTCCTGTATCCTTTTTGAAGTGGTTGTTGATTTATTTTGGAGATTGATTTGTCAAAGATCTTGCAGCTGTCCTTGTGGAAAACCACCATAATGCCGGAATTGCAGATACCTGATATGGAGAGTAGAGGATCTTGGAGATCTGGAGCAACCAAGGCCTTCAATTTTCCAAAAGGGAAGAGGATGGTTCCTTTCTCAAGTGAAGAGATTGTGGAGCCATCTGCCAGACAGATGATTGTGCTATCTGGACTGTTGTTTCTGATTTGATTGCAATATGGAGTCATCAAAACTGAACAAACCCACTCAAGATTGAAATTTTTTTGTGATATCTGGGCAGGTTTTGTGGATAAGCTCACAGCAGATTGGGCATGGACTACCATTTGGGAGTCAGAGAAATCATCTGAATCAGATTCAAAATTTGCATTGGTTTTACTCAGATTTGCTTTGGCGGATCTTGATTTGTTTGTGGTGGTGCGGTTCTTCAATTTATTATTGTTTTTCTTAATTTGATCTAGCGCCTTATGTACCTCTGTGCATCTCAAGAAGGAGTGACCTTTGATGTTACAGGGGGGGCAGAAATAGGTTCTGGGTTGTCTTGATTCAGCTTCTCGATTTGAGGAGGAAGCTTTTTGTTGTTGTGATCTAGCTGAGTTGGCCATAGCGTCTTCATTCCTAGTTTGACAACGTAGATGTTCTTGTTTTAAAGCTGCAATAAGTTTTGAGGAGGGAACTGACTCTTTGTTCATCATGCTTGATACGCATCCAAGCCAGTCATTGGGTAAGGATAAGAGTATGGCAGTCAATTGAAGATCATCTGCAGTTAATGGGTTTTTGGGAGTGATCAGTGATGATAGCTTTTCCCCATAAGAAACAATTTTGGACAGGTGAGCAGTCATTTCCTTGTTGTTGAGTTTGGTGAGAAGGAGTTTTTGTAGCCAATACATTCTTCCTCCAGACAAGCTGTCCTGATGAGCGTCTTGTAAAGCATTCCACATTCCTACCACACTTTCCTTGTGTTTGCGTATGAACTGAAAATTTGATGGGGTGATTGACCTCAAGATAAGTGAGCATACCGCGTGATTGTCTTGTGACCATATTTCATCACTTGGTTTCTTTGATTTGTTATTGATGAGGTATCTGATGCCGGAGGCTCGGAAGTGGATTCTGAGAATCATAGCCCAATCCAGGTAGTTTGAATTGGATCCTGGAGCACTTAAGGGAATGATCAATGGGGTTTTGAGAACTTGATGCAAGACATTTGTGTTGTCTTCCATGATTGCAAAGTTGACGGAACAAACTGTGATGGATCCTTCTGAGAGATAGTAAGCGCGTTATTTATCAAAAATAATCTGGGCTCATAACCTGTTGGGATCTGAGGGTATGCAGGAGTTGAGAGCAGACAGAAGGATTATCATTTCATATGAGAGTGAGAATAATCAGTAGAGTGAATAGACAGACATATGAAGTAAGAGTGAAAGAGATAACAGATGAACTTACCTGAGGGTACGCAGGAGTTGAGAGCAGACAGAAGGATGAGGAAAGAGATCCTTCAGTCTGGCCCGTACTCTGCCCTCAGGTAGTTTACAACCAAACTAAGATTTGTGACATTTATGTGCGCGCATGTGACTGGTGTGATTGAGGTGAGTGAAAGCGCGCACATGACAGGTGATTGAAAGTGGTGAGGGGAATAGAAGTAAGAAAGAAAAGATAGAAATGAAACAGATTGATGGAGAATGTAATGAAGAAACAGAGACATAAGAAGGAAAGAATTGAGACAGTAAGAAAGAGATGGAAAAGGGAAAGATAATGGAGAGAAGAACCCTTTATTCCAACATATAGTAGGAACGGAATACTGATACAGAAGAACCAGGACACAGGGAGATGGTAACTACACAGCAAACACTTGAGCAAAGGAAACAGAATAATGAGTTGGAGTAATACTTTTCTCACCAAATGAGAACAGCCAATGGATGGAGAGGATTCATGACAATGATGAGGAAGGGAAGAAGGGTTCTGAGTCAAAGAGTTGAAAAGCCAAGAGATTTTGAGGTATCAAAGACACAAGGGAAGACTGTTGAGGTTGCCAGAGGTCCTGAGTTGGAGCAGGATTTGGACAGAATAAAAGAAGACAAGGAGAGAAGAAGGGGAACAACCAGAAGACATGAGATGCGGAAATAAAGAAAGAGAAGAAATGGAGTATTCACAGTGGCGCAAAAACAGGGCTTAGAGTCAGTCAGGGTTTGAGGCATGAGTCAGACATAGAATTTCAACACCCTGAATAATTTGATGAGGAAAGAATTGGAATAGAAAAGCATTTGGAAGCAAGAAGAGAGAGAGACTTGATATTAGCAGCCTTTGTGAGAGCCTCAGCAATCATGCAGGATGAGGGAATGAGATTCACTTTGATCTTATTGTTGCAAAGAAGGGAGAGGATGTGCTTCGCCTTGATGTTGAGATGTTTGGTCTGGGCATTTGACCCAAAGTTTCTTAGTTTCTCCATCAGTCTCTTATTGTCCACGTGAAAGATTGTTGGGTTCAGATTTAGACCCCAGAGCTCAGATAAAAGGTGGCTCATCCAAAAACTTTCTTGAACTCTGTCAGAGACAGAATTCAACTTGGATTTGGTGGATGAAAGAGTGATGTTCTTTTGTTTGTTGCTCATCCAGGAAATGGGAAACCCCTTCCAGAAGGCTATGATTCCACTTTGTGATGATTGGGTGTTCAAGTCATCAGCCCAAGTTGCATTGGTGAACATTTTTATTTGGGGTTTGGATGATGAAGAAGGACACAGGATCAGGTGGTGATTGGTGGTGGACTTCAGGTACTTCCAGCAATGGAGAACCTCCTTCCAGTGTTGAATAAATGGTTGGTGATTGAACCTGGACAGAATGGAGGAGGCAGTGTCAATTTTGTGCCAAGAACAGCTTGAAAGGTAGTTCAGGAGTCTGGTGTATTGCCGGTAGTTGAATCCAAGAGATTCAAACTCCTTGAAATCATTGTCAGAGGCCGGTATCAGCTGATCACTGGGGGTTAGAGGAGTGGCAAAAGATCTACAACCGGCTAGGTTCAGGAGATTGACTCCTTTTTGATCAGGTTGGGCTGAGAGAGTAGAAAGGAATACCTGTTCAATTCCACTTTCATCCCCAGCAAAGTATCTAGGTCATGGGCTGATGAGTTTGGAAATCAATTCAGGAAGAGATCTTCAAAGGTGTCAACCTTTCCTACAACTACCAAGTTGCTGATATGGAAAAAGATGAAAGATTCTTGGTTCCTATGGATGTATACACAAGCATTGGAGGAGGATTGCTGATAATTGATCTCTTGATACCAGGAGGTGAGTGTATTATTCCAATTGGCCAGAACTTGCTTGAGTCCATAGAGGGATTTATTCAGCTTGAGAAAGGGAGACGTTTGGCTAGATTCCTTAGGAGTTTTGGTATACAAGTCCTCTTGTAGCGGAGAAAACAGGAATGCACTTTTTAAATTGAACTGTCTGATTGGAAGATTTTTGTTGGTGGCCAGTGTCATTAGAAGCAGTAAGGAGGGAAATTTTCCAGTAGGAGAAAAAGTATCAAAGAAATCTATTCTGGGTTCTTGCTTGAACCCTTGTATGCACAGGCAAGACTTAATGACTTTGGGTGGATACTTTGTGGCAGCCTGTTTTTGGTTGACCCAGAAGGTGGAAATCCCGCGTTTGGGAGTGACAGAGGTATCTTCCCAGATGTCATGCAATTTGATGCAGTTGAGTTCAACCCGCTTGGCCATAAAAACCTTTTTAGGATCCAAATAGTCGGTGAGATGACTGTACTTGACAGGATTCACTGCCAGAGTTTGCTCCCTCAGGACTCAAGTGGGAGGCACAACTCCAGAAGAAGCTTCAGAAGAGGTTTCTAGGGTTGCGGTGACTTTGGAAACGTCAGATGACTTGGGAGGTGGCTTGGTATTATTGGTCTTGGTTTCTGAAGGCCCACTTTCCTCATTTGTGGATTGGCAGACAGGATTGAGGGAAATCAGTTTTTCCTCAGCAAACCATTCATTGGAAGAGGAAAAATCACTATATTTGGACAAGGGGTTGAAAAATTGAACATGTTTGGTGTCAACAATAGCACTGGTGGAAGTCAGAATCTGATAGGATTCAAGGTTGGGATTTTATCCAATTAGATGACCAATGTCACCAGGAGGGAGAAGTTTATAGCCAGAGGTTTTTGGAAGGATGAGATAGGATACAGAGGTACCCAAAGGATGGAAATAGGACAGGGTAAGCTTGTGGTTCTTGAATGCTTCATATGGAGAAATCTTACTCCTGTGCGTAGGGATTTGATTAAGAGCCAAAGCATTTGCCACAGCTACCTCATTCCAGAGGCTTATGGGAAGTTTGGAGTCCTTCAGGGTGGCGCGGATGGATTCAAGAATTTTACAATTGAAACTTTCAGCCAGGCCATTTAGTTGAGGGGTGTAAGGGTTAGAATACCGCTGATGTATGAGGTTGTTTTTGCCAAATGTTGACAGTCTGGAGTTGAAGAACTCAGTTCCTTGATCTGAGTGAAGAGTTGAAGGATAGTATCCCAGTCTCTTAGCTTCCAGGTTGATTGCCTCTATAAGAGTCTTGGGTATGAGGTCCTTGCAAGCTATTGGAATAGAGGACAGGTATCTTGAGTGCGCATCAACAACAGTCAGAAGGTACTTGTGACTTTTTATCAAGGTTGGGAGAGGTCCAATAGTGTCAAGATGTAGCTCTTGAAAAATTTTTTCCACCAAGGAGGTTTGAGATTGAAATGAAGCTTGTGTTTCCTTTTAAATTGCACAAGACTCACAGTCAGAGGTCTTCCTAATGGGGAGACTCAACTTATTGAAAATGCAGTGATAGCTGACATGTATGAGGGACTTATGAAGGTTTTGGGCATAGGAGAGGTGGCACATTGCAGATTATGAGGGAAGAAATCTCAGAAAGGGAATGTGATTGTGATAAAATCCTTTCATTGCAAGCTCTCCACTCTTAGACAAGGAAAAACAGCTTGTTTGAAAGTTGACAAAATAGCTGTCAAGGAGGAGTCTTCTTAATGACAACAAGTTGATTTTAAGGTTGGGAAAAAGCAGGGGATCTTTTAGTCTGACCTCACCGTATTTGTTTGTGAGTACAACTTCTGCTACTCCCTTTGCTTTGAGCTGATTCTTGCCGCAGCTTGTGCTTATCATTCCTTTTTCTGAAGTGTTGAGTTGGCAAAACAGATTGGGATCAGTGATCATGTGGTTTGAGGAGCCAGAATCAAGAACAAATTTCAGGGATCCAGGAAAGTGAGACAGGGATATACAGCAGACATAGGTCTTGGATTCCTGTTGAGTGGGATTCTTGGGTTGGAGATGGGGGTACAACATCCAGCACTGGTTTTTGGCATGATTGGCAAGGGTTTTATGCTTATTGGGCTTGCATTTGCCAGATGAATTGGTGAGCAGAGAGGCCATTTGTTGAGATCCCTAGGCCAATTCATTTTTCATTCTTTTTCCATTCATGTGAATCCTCAGGCGTTCCAAAACAGCATCAAAATTGATTTTGGATTGCACATTGGAGTGATTAATTTGTTGTTTGATGTTTTTCAGTGATTCTGACAGCTTTTCCAGGATCATGTAGGTAAGAATATTGAAAGGGAGAGCAATACCAATCTTGTGCAGCTTGTTGACACTGGTCTTCACGTCAACAATGAAGGACTGTATGTTGTTTTCATCAAAGAAGATTGAGGAGAACTGACTGTACGCTTGAGATCAATTGGAGGGTTGTGAAAAAACAAAGTATTTGTGAATAGCCTTCCAGATTTCCTTAGTGCTTTCTTCATTTTTAGCAGTGATCAGGTTTGTATGAACAGAGGAGGAGAGTTTTGAGATAAGAATTGAGGCCAGGATGGAGTTTTCAGTGGATGAGAGATTTTCAGAGTCAGATCAAGTGATGTCTTTGAGCTGAGCCAGATTAAGTAGGGAGTTGATCCTGGTTTTCCAGATGGTAAATTTATCCTCAGTGAGAACAGGAATGGCTTCAATAGTGGTTTTGAGAATGGTTGGATTTATGTTTTCCATGGTTGGAAATTGGGTCTGGGGTTTGTAGGAAATAGATTTGGAAAAATTGATAGTGACATTTTGACTGTTAATTGTGATGAAATTTGACTCAAAATTTCTTATTATGAATGATTTTAGCAACCAGAATGGAGGAAAGAACACATAAACCCAAGAAGACATAAACCAGAACACAAGAATGAGAAGGCAAAAAAAAAGAGCAGCATCCTACCCCGGACAGCAAAGGACTTGATATAGTAGGACCAGAATACTAAGACAGAAGAACAAGGACACAGGGAGATGGCAACTACCCAGCAAACACTTGAGCAGAGGAAACAGAACAATGAGTTGGAGTGATACTTTTCTCACCAAATGAGAACAGCCAACAGATGGAGAGGATTCTCAACAATGATGAGGAAGGGAAGAAGGGTTCTGAGTCAAAGAGTTGAAGAGCCCTTGAGACAAAAGCTGAGATATCTCAAGGTGTCAAAGACACAAGGGAAGACTGTTGAGGTTTCCAGAGGTTCTGAGTTGGAGCAGGAGTTGGACAGAATAAAAGAAGAAAAGGAGAGAAGAAGGGGAACAACCAGAAGACATAAGACGCAGAAATAAAGAAAGAGAAGAAATGGAGTATTCACAGTGGCGCCACAACACGGCTTAGAGTCAGTCAGGGATTGAGGCATGAGTCAGACATAGAATTTAAACATGTACTTCCTTTCCAATCCAGTTGTGATGGGAGCTGGTCTCCGTGGGCTATGTTCTATCTAAAACTTGGAGTTGAGAGCAAGGTATAAGTAACTCCCTCTCAATCCTAACCCAGATATGCTAAAAAATAAGAAAATAAACCTGGAAGCCCACCTGCCATTATGTCCATCTGGGTTTTTCCATCTCATGATGCGGCCTCCCTGCGCTTGTCTGCATCTGCCCAAAGTGTGTGCCTTTGGTTTCCCTCCCTGTATATCCCTGTGTGACTGTCCCGCACCTAGGTGCCTGAACTAACTTCTCCCAAAACCCAACCCAATATGCTTTGTTTCTTGGTCTGCTTCCTTGGGGGGGATCTTAGATGCACCACAGTCAATGCTGAGCCAGCTGCGCACTAGATTCTTGTTGGAATAGAGCCTCAACAGGATGAACTAGGAGGGATTGGAGAGGAGAGATGGATGATGGAGGGGATTAAAATCCAACTTATGGGGGTCCAGAAGGGACCAGATTCAGTGGGCTTCAGTGTGTGGGCCCGGATGAAAGGAGGAAGAATCTGATGTATTTCAATCAATGGATGAGGAGACGTCAGAGTATTTATAGACAACTCAGAGACCACAATTCGGTAATACTAATATGTTGAATATTGAAAGAAGTAGAGATTGAGTAAAATGGGTGAGGAAGGAGGTTTCAAAACAAGAATCAAAGAGGCTAAGAGTAGTGAAAATTGAGTATCAGAAGCCTGTGAAATGTAAAAGATATGGAGGCCAGTAGATTACAAGTACCTGGCATATAATGGTGTTCATGACTACTAAAAGAATCAAAAACATACAATAATATAGATAGATTGGTAAGAACAGTCTATAAGTTCTCTAAAAATATAAAATAATAGTCAAATACTAGAGTACGCTGAGGGAGGGAGGTGAGCAGAAAGGAAGATGTAGTCCAAAACTCAACAATTCTGAGCCTGCCGCAGCCATTTCTGAGCAAGCCTTGCACCTGATTCTGAGCCTGCACCCGCAAAAAAGTTGGTTCCCAGTCCCAAGGCTATAAAATGCCACCACACCCCCCCCAACTTGAGTTCTGTCCCCAGAGGTCTTCCAATTGCTACCTCACCAACCGCCCCTTCTCCCATGCTCCCACCACCCCTTCCCATCCACAACCCTAAACTCCACCAACAACTACCCATCCCCTTCCATGCCATTGTGTAACTAATGCACCCATCACAGGCTAGTGTGTTCTCTAATCCCTGGCCACTGCGCATGTACCACTTTCCGTTACGGCCACCAATGCTGTTTGCTTGGCAAGGGGATGCCCCATAATTTCCCCAACCCCAGCTCCCAACCTTGCCTGCACAAGAGGGCCCATCAAGAATTGTTTGTGGTCTTGAGCAACAAGTCAATCTTGGAGGAATAGTGGACTCCGCCCGGCTCCCCTTTGTCCTGCAGCCCACAAGCTCCAATGCCACCCATCTCTTGCAAGAGAAACAACTCAGCCTTGCCGCTCTGCTGTGCTGGACCTCTGCAGAGGAAGGACTTTGCAACATCCAAGGAATGGCACACAGCACTTTGTTTCTGGGTGGACTGGGTCTGCATTAACCAACCCGCAAGTTAAGGAGATCTTTGGTTGATGGGCTCTGGCTCCTCCCCCTCAGCTACCTCTGGCCCCTGGACTTGCTCCTGCCCTGGATCCAGCTCCAACCCTGGAAGCCACCTCACCTTCTCCATTTCCCACCCCAAGGTCATTGTTGGAACCCAAGGAATGCATGCAAACTAAACAAGTTGTGGCTTGGAGACCACCCTTGCATGTGTTTATTTTGTCATTTCCGCCGCCCAAACCTGCCCCTTGATGGGCTTTGAACGTGATTCAAGAGTTCCCTTCCACTCTGGCCGTACCAGCGGTACGTTTGAATGGTTTTTCCAACTGGTCAAATGCTCTCCTCTGGACCTTACTTTTGGCTCCTTGCAGACACAGGACTGACTCCCGCTGTGAAATAATGGGGGTGTTCCTGGAATTATTGAGGCAAACCAGGTGGAGATGGTGGAAACAATTGGGAAAACTTAGGCATCTTTCCATCTTCCTTTCTTCCTCTATACCTGTTGTACCATTCCCTCTTTACTTCAAATAAATGGACTTTGCTTGTGCATCTGAACCCTGGATGAGTGATCATTTCAAGAGTGGCCTATGGCCTTGAGTGAGAAAGTGGGAGAATTTGAGAGAAAAGCTTGAGAGGAATCTGGATACTAATCTGTTTCCGCACACAAGATCTGCGCATCTGTGAGTGAGCCAATGAGTTAGAAAAGTATGTCTGTGCCTTTGTGAGTTCCACACATCTGTCACCCTAAGTCCTGGAGAGGTACCTGGACTTCCCCTGAAGAATTTCCACACAGTTCCCTGTACAATTTATGTAAAACAACACAAATTCTGGACTTCCTGCACGCGCACAACACCAGAGAGGGAAAAGCAATGAAAGAACAGACATTCTGGGGTGTCTAGTTGTTCCAGCTGTGAGCCAGCTAGAGAATTGCCTCACCAATTCCAGCTTAGCCCTACCCCAGCACTACACTCCAACAAACCATCCATGCCTAAACCCGTACATAAGAGAGAAAAAGATTGATATATGAAAAAATAAAAGAAAGATTTTTTTTATCCCAATCCATTCATCCCATTTCAATCCGTTGCATTGCTCTTTTTCCCACCTTCTGCTTGCAGGGCTTTTACTTGTGTGTACATACCCAGCATTGCATAAATATATCTGCACACCCATTGGGATCAAAGACCATCCACGTGCAGAACCAAAACATGAATTGCCATCCCCGGATTACTTTGCCAAAATCTTCCAAATGGAAAGAAAGGGGTTTGGGGGCCCCTGCAGCCTCAACCTACTCTTACAAAAACATCACTTCAACAAAGCATTCCTTCCCTTTCTGTGCCTGAATTCCCATCCCACCCTTCTGTTGCGCCAATCCCCAACCATCCACCCGCTTTGATGGTGGCAGCTTTGCCATTGACCTGTCATCCACATTTTCCCATGCCTGCTGCTTGTGCCCTGCTCCCTCCCATACCATGCTTTCCTGCTGCACCATTGAGGGGATCTGCCCCTGAGCGCAATCCTTCTGTGCATGAGCCATCTTGTCAACAACAACCAGAGTCACCACCGCCAATTCCCTTAAGGTCAAGGGAATCAGAGTTTCCTTACCCATCACCCTTGTCACAATTTCTGTGGCCTTCTTCTTCCCCGCATCTATTTTTTTTCCTTCTGGACCTGGTCTGCGTGAAACTAGCTGTGGGTCAGTGTCCAATGGTTGCTCCTTTTGGTCCACATCCACTCCATCAACAAATGCCTTTTTTCAGTTTCCAGCACCCTAATTTTGGCTTCCACGGGAAGAGGATGCCATGCCCCAGGCCCTGTGATTGCACCCAGAAATACTTGAGTTTTTCCTCCTGCGCACTTGCTTTTTGGTGGTGGGCTGACACATCTGGAATGAATATGCATTAGGAGGCTGGAAGCCTCCCACCATGTGAGGTGGGGCCCTATGGGTTGTGGTACCAAAACACGCTCTGGAGCAGGCAGGCCTGCCACTTGCACTTGCACCAGAACTGCTGGGGGGTGAGAAGCTGGCTTCTTTGGCCCTACCAGAAACAATTTTGATGTATCCTTGATGAGATCCTCCAAAAAATTTCACTCTCCACAGCCCAGATATGGTTTCCAAGTCACGAAGGAGCGCAATGCTCCCATAAAAAGACCGCTGGAACAGGTTGTGATTATACAAATGCTGCTGCACCCGTGCTTGGAGTTGGGGACTGAGAACACCTAAAAATGACCTTTTCATTGCACCTGTCTGACCCACAAATACCCCATTCTTCAACAGATGCCGGTAAATCCAATCAAAGGCTGCCACATAGTCCATCAGTTCTGCCCATCTCCAAAACCCACTGCGCTTGCTTCCAATGCCACTTGCTTGAAGGTGCTTTCCCAGAAACAGGGTTTGTACCTTCCCCACTGCATCAGGATTTCTGCCTTCAGATACAGCTAATAAAGATATTTTTATCCTTCCATCTCTTCTAAATCCCAAAGCTTCTCCTTTTCTGTGATGAAAAGGACAACAAGGCAGGCCTTATCTGAGTCCAATGATCCCTTGGCTTCCATAATCCCTTCATACCGCAAGATAAACCACTCTATGTCCATGGTGTTGAACCAGATGTGGGGGTAGTCCCACGGCCTTATGTGAACCAGTTGAGGAGTGTCAGCACCATTGGATAGAGGAGGAGGCGCAAAGCCAGAAAGCTTAACTTTGCAATCAGCTGTCAGATGAGGAGGAGGAGGAGGAGGAGGGAGAGTAGTAGGGCCATTGGACCCCAAAGTAGTTGTTAGAAGGTAAAAGTTAGAAATTGTGGCTGTTTACCTTTGAGAGACTAGGAAAAAAAGGTTACTTCCCAGCCAGAACCCCAGATTTGGAAACAAGAGGTGAATTCCCCTAGAAGTTGTTCTCAGTGTTTGGAATTTATTGGTACCAAGTCCCTGTGAGGAGTTGAGCATGCTGTTCAACCCACTACAAGAGAGAGAGAGTAGAAAAAGAAAAAGTAGTAAAGAGAGTTGAGAAATATCCTTCCTTTCCAATCCAGTCATGGTGGGAGCTGTTCTACCTAAAAATAAGAGTTGAGAGCAAGGTATAAGGACCTCCCTCTAAAACCTAACCCGTATATACTAACAAACAATAACATAACCCTAAGTCCTACCCTCTACAACCCTAGCCATCTGCCTTCCATTACTTCCATCTGGTTTTGTCCTTCTCATGATTCAGCCTCCCTGAACCCTACTCAGAGCCCCATGCGCCTGTCTGCCCCTGCCCAACACTTGCACCTTTGTTTGCACTCCCTGTTTAGGCCTGCGCAACCATCCTGAACCTATATCCCCAAAACCAACCAGATATTCTTTGTTTCTTGGCCCACTTCCTTGGAGTGGATCTTGGATGCGCCACAGATCATGCTGAGCCAGTGTGGTGACCAATCTGGGAGACCTCATGTAAAAGGGAAATTTTTTAAATTTTTTTATATGTTCTTTCATCTTCAATCAAAAAAAAACATTTTGTGTTGCTATGGGTACTCTTTCTCTTTCCCATCTTCAAACTTCTTCCTGTCCTAGCGGTCTAGGGAGGGCCTTCCAGGATGGATCAAATCCCTAGCATCCTGCGTTCAACTCCTCCTTGTTATGCTTGTACCCCATATTTTTTTTTGGCTAAGCGCACGCACGCAATCATCATCATTGATCCTCTCCTCCATCCTTATTTATCATTATCATGATCTGCTGCCATCAAATCACCCTCTCATTCTCATTTCCCTTGCTTTGATCACCCAAAAACCATCATCAACAATCCCCCCTCCCTTTGCTTGGCTGGCCGTTGTGGTTGCCAAAATCCATTGACCCAGAGACCTTGCAATCTGTTGCCATTGGCCACCCACCCTTCCCATCTTATTTGCACACGCCAACCTCATCAATCAATTTCCATTTCTTTTCTCACCTGACAAACCAGCAAGCGGTTTCTCATGGCCATTGGTGCCAACGCTGTCACTTGCTGACACTTCCAAAGTTTCTGATCTTCCATTGATCATCCAACCAATCTTGTAGCCATCAAAATCATCTCCACAAACCACCTGAACCATTCTTACCAGTCATATGCCAGCTTGCACTCACTATTGCCAACGCACATCCTCCGCAAACAACAATCATCTACCGTTTCCCCTTGTCACCCATCATCCCCTGCCCACTGTCATCCTTGACCTGGGGCCGTTTCCTTCTCTTTCATTCCTGTCTCCAATTTTGTTATTCCTCACCCCTTGTTTTTCTCTCTCATCCCTATCATTCTTCAAAAAAAAATTCTGCTCTCATTTGTAGTTATCTCTTGAAAGTAGTATACAGGGCATCTTTCCCAGAAAACAAGGGGCTCTCCCCTGCGTTTTGCCCATCATCCTTTCATCATCAGCACTATAAGCAATAAATAAATCTGTGGGACCTTTCCCCTTTATCTGAGCATTCTTATCCTGGATATATCTATGATTTCCCCTTGATTTTTGAGCCTCCATACTCAAATCTTTCATGCTTCCTCTGTGACCTTATCTGTTATCACCAACCAATAGCCTTTCTGTTTGAAGAAAAATAAATTTGGTTGGATTATTGAGTATTTTATACCACTTCTTGATCCCTTTTTTAACCAAACTGGTGTTGGAGTCAATGATTGGATCAGGGACTCTTACTCAACTCAGAAAGTTGAGGAACGGTGTGGTGACCAAATCTGGAAACCCTGGACCAGATGCAGAAAATTCAATTTTTTTTACAATGCTTTTATTTAGGTGTCATTCAAAAAAAAAAAGAAAAAAAAAAACGGAATTTTTTTTGTATCAGTATCACTCCTCCAATTTCCTCAACCTGCCAAGCATTCCTCTGTCCCAGTTGTCTAGGAAAGGTCTCTCTTGGTCTCATCACCTAGGCATGGCATTTGATTCCTTCTCTCTCCCTTTCCCCCTTCCTTTGGGCCAAACGCGCGGGCCAAGACCCGCTTGGTCCAAACATCCTCCATCCATTGCATCCAACCCATCACATCCTCATCCTAAATTCCTTAACTTGATATCATGGCATTGGCATCAACAAAGGACGAGTGAGGGAGAAGCTTGTAGGATCCAATCAGGAAGGAGTGACTACTCTACTCTGATCATAATATTAGCAATCTCGAGTAGAGTCATCATGTCCAAGTTGATCAAACCAAGAATGATCCCAAGGGTGATCATCCCATTTGACTCTACCCTAAGCTCCCTGCAACGAGCTCAGCACTCCAATAACCATCATCTGATCCTCATGAGCCCCAGCCTCAGCCTCAGCCTCAGCCCATCAATCCCTACCTCCCTCGTGGATTCCCCTCACTCCAATCCTCCTTGATCTCAATCCTCCTCAGACTCAACTTCCGCGACCAGCAATGAGCCTCTTCCAGTCCTCACTCTTCATCATCAGCAATCCCTACTCAATCCAATCCACCATCTCATCCAACTCACTCCCAGTTCTCCTCCCATCCTATCCTCCTCTGATTGTCCTACTCCAACTAGTCCTTCCACCTGTCTACCCAGACCATCCTCATCCAATCTTCCTCCACTACCCTCATCTCATGAGCCTCAATCATCCATCTCTACTGAACCAACCAACTTGATAGACCCCTCCCAATGTAACCTTGGCCTCCTCTCATCATCACACCCATCTCATCCTCAATTGGATCCTCCCTTCCATCAACCTCAAGCTTGTCTCATCCTTCCCATCCATCAATCCATCACCCATCATCCCTCCTGGGACTCTCCCACCCCCTTCCATCTTTGGGTGGGGGTGGAAAGTGTTTTCTACCGCCCGCGGACATCTGCCGGCGGTCTGGTTCATTTCTTTTCCCACCCCTTCCGCCTTTGGGTGAGGGGTGGGTGATCCCGGTGTTGTCACGCGCGCCCATCCATGGATGGACGCAAGAGAGGTGAAGGGATGAGAAAGATCCCACCCCAGTCAGGGAGGCCCAATTTCCACTGGCCCGCATTGATCTATTTTTCTGATCATCTGAAATCAAAAAAAAAAAAAATTCTGCTCTATTTGTAGAATCACTTGTACATAGTCTAACAGGGCCTCCTGCCCATATAAGGAGGGGCTCTCCCCTGCCTTTTGGGGGGGTATCATATGGTATCCTATGAAGGAGAACATCATCACTACTATCTTGAAATGAATTATCTGTGGGGTCTCATTCCCCTTTATCTGAGACTAAATTCTGGGTATATCCATTATTGCCCCTTGATCCTTGAGCCTCCATACTCAAACCCTGATCCTTGATCTTTATCACCAACCAATAGCTTTTCTGGTTGAAGAAGAATTTGACTGATTGAATTCTTGAGTGTGTTACACCACTCCTGATCCCTTTATCCGACCATACTGTTCCTGATCATCCTTTGATTATCTTTCTGGAACCAGTCACGTTTGACTGAAGAGGTTTTTTTAAGCTTAAAACCTGGAGTGTTAAACCTCCCTTCACTTCTTTTGAAGTTGAATTCTGCCACTCTATTCTTGAGTCCCTTGAGAAGTGTTGGGTTATTCTTGTTTGAATCATTATTGTTTTGCTTCTAGAGCGTCATCAAAACAATTAGATTTTTCTTGTGCAGCCACCCACAGTTATCTGGTACCCTTCAAGCGCTTGACTGCGGAGAGTTGGGCAGGTTCATTGAGAACCTGGAGGTTGTTTGGGATTGAGTTGATCTTTCCTAAGCTTCTGCTGAAAACCAGAGCTATTAGCTTGTGGGCATTGTCACTTACAATTGCCTTGTCTTATTGAACTCTGAACAATCCTTGACTCTTTCTATTAAAATTTTCCCCCGCATCATTTTGCCTCAGATAGTGTTGTTTCCCCAGCTACCGACTACTATCATCTTTATCCTCTTACATTTGGTCCCTTGTTTACCAGGTTCTGGACTTTGATCTTGGTTACATTTAAATATTTTTGTAACACTCAGGAGGGCAGCCTAAACAGCACCTTTTTCCTCCACAGAACTTCCACAGCCTAGCACCGTTTGGAGTCTTACACCGGATTTGTAAGAAACAAAGTCAATGAGTGAATTGCAAGGTCCTGGAAAAGACCAGTTTAAGTAGACAACTAGAGAGGCCCTCACAGGGGGCCTAAGGCACTTGATGACTAATCAAACATGGCAGAAACTATATGGATAAATGAAAAGATGAGGAAATACAGAGTAAGCCAATGAGAAAGTATTTATGAGTCAATAAAGGACTAGCTGGAGGGATCATGGCTAGCAGAAGAGAACATAATACTCCAACACACCCCCTTGCTGGTAGGCTTGAGACTGGGTGCAAAGATGAGAAGGTATGACAATGCAGGCTGAAAAAATGGTGAATACTTCAAACTTGAGCAAATATTAAGATAAAGAGAAAAAAAGGAAATTGGAGAATGAGGCAATGAGCAGAGAAATCAAAAACCAACATCCTCCCTTGCAAATATCTGAGAGATAATTGAAGCTCAGAAACTTGAGAGACCCTACCATGAAGTTGCTAAATGAGCGCGACCAATGTTGCAATAGATGAGCACAAGCTAGGTTGCAAGCAATCAAATTTGCAATTGAAGGTGCAAGCAATTTTGCCAGTTGAACCAGGCTAGCAAAGGTGCAAGCAAAAGCGCAAGCTGGTTCCAAGTTGAGTGCAAGCAGGGTTGCAAGAGAGAAGAGAAAGCAATGTTGCTGGTGAGGCATGGGCAGTGATGTTGAAGAGTAACCAAAGACGCGAGCAATTGTCCAAAGTGGTATTGGAGGAGCAAAGAAGAAATATTGAGGTCAAAGTTGGAAGTTGGAAGATTAAAGAAGAAATGATGATTGAGCAAGGTTGTAAGTTAGTAGCAATCAAAGTTGCAATAGAAAGTGCAAATGATGTTGCAAAAGTCAGCAAGCAATGTTTCAAGATAGGTGCAAATGCAGTTGCTCAATGGATGAGTGCAAGCAAACCTGCTGAAGGGTCACTGGTAGATGGAGCCAAGATCAAAGCTGGGTTGCAGGCGGAGAGAGAAAGGAAGAGAACAATGTTGCAACCAAGCAGATGCCGGAAGGACAATAGATGATATGAGGGAGAGAATCTGAAGGAGGAAGAAAGATTGGCGGGCCAGGGAGTAGATTCATTGATGGCCATCAAGCAAGGATTGACTTGATGGGCAATGGATTTCTGACAGAGGTTGGTGGATCTCTTGGAGAGGAATAGGATGGTGATTGTTGAGCGCATGAGCCAGCTGACAGATCTTGGCAAGCTGGGAGATATTGGGATGACGTGTAAACCAAGGGTAACAAGCTTGGAGTCTGTGGAGGATGCAATCAAGACCAAGTTTGTAACCAAGAATATCTTGCCAGGTAGGGAGTGAGACCAATAGAGCATGAGGGGTGAAGATTGGTAAGACTGAGGGGACATATAGGAGCAATGAGAAGAGGGCAGCTGAGAGATGAGGCGGAGGTGGAGTTGGAAGTCTGACCAAGATGGTCGGATGAAGTTTTTGAGGATTGATTATTAACAACACAGGCGTCAAAGTGAATGGATAGGATGAGCTTGATTGATAATGACAGGCATCATCCCAGCTCACCCCCTTGCCAAAAGATTTGAATACTGGTTTTCAGGATGAGAGTCTTGAAGGCGGACAATAAATTGAAAGAAAGATAGAAGGTAGATAGTCAAGGACAGGACACAACAAAGTTGCAGGCAAGATAAAAAAACTTGATGGAATGACTGAGCAACTTGAGGATCTGACCAAACAAGTAGAGAGGAAAGGGGCGGCCTAGTGGATAGGACAATGGAAGGGTAGAACATAGGGAGGAGGAGGCCATTGACAATCAATGATGAGCGTCAATGGTGAAATGGGCTTGGTTGATTGGGGGATCCTGATGAGACCAAGTAGGTTGATTGTTGGAAGCTGAGAGGTGATCAAAGTTGCCATTGAGGTTGCAAGGATAATGAGCAAATGCAAGCAATTTTGCAATTGGAGGATGAGAGAGGGACAATGTTGGAATTAAAGTCCGAAGATCATAAACCAGTAATTGACGCCAGATGGAACCAGCTGAGATGAATTGGGTTTGATGACAAAGTAAATGTTGAGTAACCTAAATGAAAAGGTTCCGATATGAAGAAGGAAGGTTGTAGATGGCGCCAGTGAGGATGTTGAGGAGGATGAATGATTGGCCTTGATTAGATGATGAAGGAATCAGGGGATCAAGCCAAGGTAACAACAAGGTTTCAGTAAGGGTGAATAAGACCAATGAAGGTCACTAATTAAGGGTGATCAATACAATCAGTTGGATGAGAAGGTAGGTATGGTCAGTAATAGAAAGACAGTGGTGCTACCAGGGACAACCATGGAGGTGACTAATAAGGGTGATCAATATGATCAGTTCAGATGAGAGGGCAGGGACAATCAGTAATAGAAAGACCTTTAAGCTACCACCATAGAGTAAAGATGACCAATGAAGGTCACTTGATAAAGGGTAGATGCAATTAAAAATAGGATAATTGGAGAGCTACTGTACTAAGAGGATTTACTTGAAGAAAAACAGAGACAGCACAATAGGTGAAGCTCTGGGCTCATAACCTGTTGGAGTCAATGATTGGATCAGGGACTCTTACTCAAATCAGAAAGTTGAGGACTGGATTTTTAAGAAACAAAGTCAATGAGTGAATTGCAAGTTCATGGAAAAGACCAGTTTAAGTAGACAACTAGAGAACCCCTCACAGGGGGACTAAGGAACCTGATTACTAATCAACCATGGCAGAAACTATATGGATCAATGACAAGATGAGGAAATATGGAGTAAGCCAATGAGAAAGTATTTATGAGTCAATAAACGACTAGCTGGAGGGATCATGGCTAGCAGCAGAAAACATAATAATCCAACAACTGGTCTGATCATTCTTTTTTTATCATCCTTCCAGAACCAGTCACGTTTGACTGGGAGGTTTCTTTAAGCCTGAACCCTGGAGTGTTAAAACTCCCTTGATTTCTTTAAAGTTGAATTCTTCCATGCTATTATTTAGTCCCTTGAGAAGTGCTGGGTTATTCTTGTTCAAATTTGTTACTGCTTTGCTTCTAGAGCTTCATAAAAAAAATTGCTTTGTTCTTTACAGCCACCCACAGTTATCTGATATCCTTCAAGTGCTTGATTGTGGAGCATTGGGCAGTTTCATTGAGAACCTGGAGGTTGTTTGGGATTGAGTTGATCTCTCCTAATCTTCTGCTGACAACCAAAGTTATTATCTTGTGGTCATTGTTACTTAAAACTGTGTTATTCTATTGAACTCTGAAAAAAATTTAAGTTATTTTGTTCAAGTATTTTCCCACACAATCTTTCCTCAGATAGTGTTGTTCCATTGCTACTGACTACTATCAAATTCATCCCTTCCATTGATTCCTTATTTACAAGTTTCTGGATCTTAATTCTGGTTACATTTAAATATTTTTGTAACAATCATGAGGGCAGCCTAAACCGCACCTTCACCCTCTGCAGAACTGCCTGCAGCTTAGCACCGTTTGGAGTCTTACATTCGGTCACCCGGGCTGGGATCAAACCAGAAACCTTGGGATTTACAGTCCCAATACCTTTGAAATCAACTTTGAAATCCAATCCTTTTTCTTTTTTGCTCTGTTTCTCTTTTCTCATATCTGATCCATGGAGGCAACTTATCTCAGAATTAAGTCCTCCCAATTGTGCACCGCTTGGGCAAGATTGTTTTTGTTTTTTGTGAAACCCTACTCTTGCCACACTAGTAAGCCACTATGGAAATGTACTCTTTGGATCCTTTAGGAACTCTGTTATTAAAAATGGCATCTACAAGTACTCCCAACATCTCTCCTCGACCTAGGATGGTCAAGATCAAACCTCATATCAAGAGCTTAGGGTTCAAAGGTTCTTGTACTCTTAAAAAATGGCTGCTGAAGTGCATGGGGCAAGTGAATACAACATTGCCTATCAGTTATAATTTTTTATCTCCTCTGATGAAGTCAAGGAAGTAATTGAGTCATTCAATGGATTTTTTTCAACTCTCTGATACCAGGAACCTTGCAGTCCTTTATCTACAGAGAGAGATAAAAATACTGGAATAATAATAATAATAATAATAATTATTCCAAAAATAAACACTTAGTGGCTCAAATAAATAATATATTAAGAGCAGTTGCAAGGCTTAATTGGTTTGGTAATAAAAGGTTTTCAATATATATATAAAAGAGGGTCCACAGTATTATACTACTAGGGGTCTTTACAGACAAATCAACCTCTCTTCAAGGGGCCTCCTTAGGCAGTTTAAGAAAATTGGATTCGAGATGGGTGCCTTAGAAAGGGCTTATCCACTAATATGGCCGGGCTAAAAAGCACAAGGGCCAAAACAGGAAGGTAAACACTCACTCTGAGCACTTTACCACGAAAATCCTGAAATGATAAGAAGGGTTTCAGAGCAGTTGGGGAGGATTGCTTGATTTAACTTCAATTGGTTGATTGGTTTGAGAAATAAATAATAATACTACAGACTAAGTTATAAATAACGAGCTTAGAATCTTCATAAGCAATTGACTAACAATGACACGGTGTCTGATTGATAATAATAATTCCTGGTAAACTGATAATATCTGAATAACGGATCCAACGAGGTCTGTATAAATACCTTTTTGGGGTGATTTTGAGCTTCTCAGATGCCCTAGAGAGGGTTCTTCTCATGGGCTGAGGCTGAAAAGCCAGTCAGGGAAATATTAGCACGTCCACTTGGTGCTTTCAATCAGCTGACTTTAGATCTTCTGGATTTCTGTACAATTTTAGCCACAGGATCTGTCAATCTATTATGACGTAGATTTGATCATTCTGAGCTCATCCTTCATTTGTACTATTAGTATTGCTTTAAAGTGGTCAGATGTGGACGGTTACTGATTGCCCATCATCTGCTGATCACGTAGATAATTTTCAATAATTTTTTTGAACACTCCTTGTAGTGTTTCCTGGTCTTCAAAGATCAGAGTCAATGATTTATGTGGTAATCCTTGATCTTTGATTTATTATTAAAAAATGTTTTAAAATTAATTTTTATTAGTTTTATTTAGATCTAGATCTTTTTAGACTATTTCTAATGCATATGTCAACTTGTTACATATTCCAGGCAACCCTAACTAGGTTGTAGCTCTTCTGAGCGGTACCTGGTTGTCAGATTAGTCACAACAGATCCAGACGTGGGGATCAGTCAGTACAGATTTGTGCGGGGTAGGATCTGCTGCGTGCGTGGAAGAATTTGCTGAGCGCGGGTCTCTAGTACGCGGAAATTTGCTACTACAAGTACGTAGGGATATGTAAGGATGCGGGGCTGCGCAGGGGAAATGTGACATAACACATTTCCGCATTTAACTCCTAAAATATACACAACAACTCAATTCTGAGTGAATTTTAGGTGTAAAACCTACACGTGACAACACATGTGAAA
Organism: Puccinia polysora; assembly: GCA_025617555.3. Lineage (NCBI taxonomy): Eukaryota > Fungi > Basidiomycota > Pucciniomycetes > Pucciniales > Pucciniaceae > Puccinia > Puccinia polysora. The sequence goes on from CM062628.1 coordinate 44,942,526, forward strand.
TGTTCAAATGGCCAAAAGGTGCCATACTGGTGTCATCATTTTTAGTACTTTCCTTTTTAATTATTTTAAAAATGTAAGGACTTGGATTTCAAGGGTGGGGTCAGCGAGTGACCCTACCTAATTTTTGGTGAGGAATCCATTTCTTCAATAATATTTATGGATTTCTCACTCCTTCTTTTTTTAATTCAGATATTCTTGTTTAATTTGTTTTTTATAGTTTTGTGTTGCTATGACAGGTTACTCTGTACATAGTAGCAAGCTGACAATTTTAATCCCACAACTAGATGCTTCTAAGGGAAGCAATGTTGGAATATTGGGGGAAAATAGATGTAGCCCGATTCAATTTGCAGGAAATGAACAATCTTGTTGCTCAATGGATCTCCTGTGGTGGTGTCTCTTCAGCCTCCAACTATCAGTCTTTTAGAAATTCATGGGATCTGATCCAAAATTATCTTATTCACAACAATCCAATTGATATGATGGAAAAAGTTTGAGTGCAATTTTTCAAATATTTTTTGATAGCAGTGCAGGAAAGAATTAGGGATGAATTGGTTCAGTCTGGATCAATGATCACCACCAGGGATAATTGATTCAAGCTCCCTGTTCTCCTTGTCCTTAGGGTACTGTGGATGAAGTTATGAAAGTTCAAACTGCTTTAAATTTTGAAAAATCTAGAAAAACTGAACCAGTCCATGCTCCTTCTTTTGAAGAATTAAACAAAATTATTAATAAGATGGAGGCAGATTTCAGGCCAAAACCAAATTCTCAGTCCAACCAGGAATCTCCTACTATAGACAAAATCACCAAAATAATCAAAGATTTTGAGAACAAAATAGATCAAAATTTTTATTCTCTTGATACTCCTAAACACTCTGCTTCTTTCCTTCAATCCACTCTGGTCTGTAACTAATTTCATAGGGAAGGCCATGGAACGGGACAATGTCTTGAACTACAGAAGGATAAGGAGGAAAATTTGGTGGAGCAGAAGGGGAAAAATTTCTTTCTTTCTATTGGTACTCTGATTCCTTTTGATTCATCTCACCCTATTTTTCATTTGGTGGCCTCTTTTTAGCCACCACCACCTATGAAGAAATCCTTGGCTTCTTTCAATTTCCAATCTTCTTGTGGTAAACTTCAAACTTGGTATCCTCCAGAGATCTCCTCCTCCAGGATTTCTGGGGCTTATAAATCTGATCCAGCTAGGAAACAACATGAGGAGCCTAAACCTCATGAAGCTGCTTCCTTTCCAACATCAATTCTTCAAAAACCTGTTAAACATCAATCCTCACCTGAGCCTCATTCCTATGATGTAGAAGACATAGAGGTGGAAAAGGAGGCACTCATGGAAAGTTTTCAAGATCACTCTGATCCTCTTTTGGGTCTAAATAGACTAAAACTTCTGATCCCATCTAAGTTCCTGCTTCACCTGAACTTCGTCCCTCCAACCAGCCCAAAGTTT